>VDFB02361728.1:0-24290 GCA_007258455.2 Sequoia sempervirens
ATAGGAATTTTCTTACACTTAGCAAATATTCTTCTCAACTCCCCTTCAATCTTGGCGGATATCATCCCTTCTACTTCTAATTTCCTTGCCTTAGACAAATCCCAAGGCATTTCCAAGTCAAGGCACAAATGGGGGCAGGAGCTTTCATTTTACCATACTTAGAAATTTTCAAATCACTTCAATCTTTCAAGGGCACATTTGGCATGTGCTACTTCTAGTTTCTATGCCTTAGAAAATTTTCTGACTTCAACCTCCAGCTTAGGCGCATTTGGGGGGTCCAACTTCAAATTTAAAACACTTAAAATATTATTTAAGTCTTCCTCCAAGTCAAGGCACAAATGAGGGGTCATACTTCCAATTTAAAACACTTGGAATATTCCATAGCCTCCCCTTCAAGTCAAGGTGCAAATGAGGGGGTCTACTTCAAGTTTAAAACACTTAGATTCTTTTTCAACTCTTCTCCTCCAGTCAAAGGCATATTCAATGGGGGAAGTAGAAAGTCAACACTTTGCCTTAGAATTTTTTTAACATCTTCTTAGCATGAGGGCGCATTTGAAGGGGGGTGAAGGACTTAAATCCAGCACTTAGAAAAATTTTAGCTTATCTCTCATTGAGGGCGCATTTTGCATGTGGAGCAGGATATTTTCATCACTTAGAATTTTTTTATCACCTTCAAGGCAAGTTGGACGCATTTGGCATGTGTTGGAGGATTTACCTTGGGTGCCTTTGACTTCTTTGACCTTTCTTCAAGCATGGGCGCATTTTGATAGTGGAGAAGGATTTAACGCCTTGCCTTGTCTTTTCCTTACCTTCATCTTTAAGTGGGCGCATTTGGGGTATGGAGGTGGATAAACTTCATGCCTTAGAAAAATTTATGGCTTCCTCCTTCCTTGGGCGCATTTTGATGGTGGAGGTGGACTTAAGTCCAACACTCTAAACTTTTTTCAACATCTTGACCTTGCATGGGCGCATTTAGGGGTGGCAAGCGGACTTAACTCACACTTAGAAATTTTTTCTAGCTTCTCCCTGTGAGGTGGGCGCATTCCACATGTGGAGGAGGATATTTTCCAGACTTAGAATTTTCTCAACCTCTGCCAGCTCATGCCTTGCTATATATAGTAAGTCCTTTGATTTCATACTTCTGAAGCTTGGACTGATTTAAAATTTTAACCACAGGATCCTCGTAACCCAATTAGTTAGTTCACACTGCCATCCCAAGTTGACCTGCTATTTATAGCATATTTCTGAAGGTGGTTTACTATTTATAGCAACTGCCTGATTTTGATACTTCCACAACTCCATTTGACTTGAAATTTGAATGCCATGACCCTCATCGGTAGACTTGCCCGTTCACACTGGCACTTGCTACTGACTTACTATTTTTAGCCTGTTTTTGGAACGCCTTACTATAAATAGTAAGTGCTTTGATCGCCTTCAAATTTCACAGGTGGATAGCTTGAAAGATATTGATCGTAATGGGATACACCAATTTTCAAAAATTCTGGCATTTTACCCCTCATTTTGGGTCTCAAAGTTGGAAACCCTAATTTGACTTGCATGTATATCAAATGACCTCCGTTTAACCTCGTTTTTGTTGCACTTCGCCTTGTTTGTGATCCTGATGTGTTGGGCAGCTGTCGGAACGAACCTGCTAAAAATAGTAAGTCTCTGAAAAGTGATCATCTCGCCTTGCATGTCACATCACTACGTAGATCTTGAAAAACCCATAAAGAATAACTTGACATGCGTTGAAAACTCTGACATGCAAACCCTAAAAATAGCCTCTGAAGATGGCTCCTAAAAAAGTCCTGATCCTAATTTGCATGTTACACCGAAGCCCTCGAAAAACCCACAAGGAATGTTCAGACATGCAAAGGAAATCTCAACATGCAAACCCTAAAAATAGCCTCTGAAGGCTGAACACTGGAAGTCATCATCTCATTTTGCATGTTATATCACCGCGTAGGTTTCAGAAAACCCAAAAAGAATCTCCAGACATGCAATGTAAAACTTCGCATCTAGAACCCTAAAATCTGCTTCTGAAGGTGAACTTGCCAAAAATAGAAAGTTGTCTGTTTCAGCTCAAAATTTGCAGACAAGCAGCCTGACGTGTTCTGGATGCAGTGTAAAGATTAGAACCCCAAAAGTGCTGAGAGAATGCCCTGAATTAGGTACTTACTAAAAATAGCAAGTTGTCAGCATTCACTGAAATTTAGCTGAGAACTTGCTGGAAGCATGTTGACAACAACGTTAGTCTCAGATTTCAACTTACTCTATTTGACTTCAAATTGACCAGAAAATTCAAAACCCTAATTCTATGGACTTAGCCAAAATCTCACGTTTAAGCTCACAGACGGGCACATACCTGAAAGGCAGACAAAAGAAGAGAGAGACAGAGAGAGACAAAACCAAAGCCAAAAGACAAGGAACGGAGCAAAAATTAGGGGGTCCCCATTTAAATGGGTTGATGTGTGAAAAGGTCACAACACTACCATAGGTTTTGCTGAAAAAATTAATGAATAATTGTATGTCTGTGAGTACATGTGTATATATAAGCCTTAACCTGCTAGTTAGTTTGGTGCGAATAGATTGTGTGAAGGCTATGTTGTGTCAACAACTTGAACATAAAAAAGCGAAAATAAAAAATCAGTTAAGAAAGCTATGCTTTATGTAATGATGCTATACTTGTTATGCAAGTGGTGGCTAGAAAGTGATTCCATGTTGGTTTGGCTAAGTCAATCATAACCATGTAATTGTCTATTTTGTGCTAGTTATTTGTAACTAGAGCGGATAATTTATCGAGCTTCTAATTGGATTTTGAGTTTATTTTAGTTGTTTGTCAATAAAGATTAATGAGTAAACCTCTTGTGTGTTAAACATGTAACATGATTAGTCATTAATCTTGGTTAAATGACTTCATTGAATCTATGATTATCTTCAAAATCTGTATTGTATCTTTATGACGAATCTCGAAGGAATAAAAAAAAATTGAAATATAAATGGAAGACTTTTGTCATGTTAGAAAGAAAGAAATTAGAACATGAACTTGAAAACATGCTGATATTTTTGAAATTAAATTTATGACAGGAACTTCTAGTACTTGCTTTTATGATGACAATATGTTGATGAAAGATCATGATATGTTTTGAATCTGTGTAAAAAGCGATTCTCAACTACCTTAGATTTGTTTGTGCATAGACACCTATGCATGATAGAATGAGTGGGAAAGTAGCATTATGAGATTACAATATTGACCTATTGTCCTCATAGTCCCTTTTTCAAACCCATATGATGCAGTTTATGCTATAGAAAGATTACAATAATTATGGCAAGTATTTTATCTAACTATACCAGATGTTTTAGTACAACAAAGCACTTGTATGATGTAAACATCATGTGCCCACATCGAAACAACCGGTGTAGTGTACATACATGTATGCTGCCACAATTGTTTGATATGGTTACATGATACTCTTCATTTGTGCATGGGTACATAACACAACTGCTATAATACATTTGTGCATACACACAAACCAATCTAGGGCAATCAAGAATTGCTTCTCACACAAACTCAAAACACATCATGTTCCAGTTTCATCAACATATTATGACAATAAAAAGTACCAAAAGTTTCTACCACAAGAATTAATTTCAAACATGTTTTATTACAAATTTTGAAATTCTAAATCTTAATTTTCGCTATGTTTTACAAACTCAAGTTCTAATTTCTTTCTTTTTAACATGCAAAATTAAGTCCAAGTCTTCCATTCAGATTATTAGTTTTTATTCCTTTGAGACCAATCACAGAAATATGATACGGATTTAGAACATAATCTTAGACCCAACAAACTTATCAAATCAAAAATAATGATTAATCAAGTCATATGTTATTCACAAACAATTAAAACAAATCCAACATACAATTACGAAGTCAATAAAGAATAAGTCTCAAATAACTGACAGAAAATGGACAAGTACTTGCTTATAGTTAACTTTGCCCAGAACAATAATGGAATTCATTCCAAACCACTAATGAGGTGACTGGTGTAACATAGCATTTATACCCTGAAGCTTTTTTTATGTTCAGGTTGTCAAAAAGCATTCACACAATGTGTCCATCATCAACACACACACACAACACACACACACACTGCATACAATCATTCAGTCATTCATTTTTTCAAAACAACCTACAATAGTTATCAGAAAAAATAGTTTTTTCCAAGCCATCAAAGCTCATAATAGAGTAACATCAACTAAATATTGTCTTTTACTAACCTCCACCTACAATTCAAACTATCTTCAACTCTACAATAGCCCATACCATGCAAATAAATCATCAGAATAAAATAAGTGTCAAAACTTAGCAAGGTTGGTTGATGGTCAAGGTTTTCTATAAACATAAATATCTATATGAAAGAACACACACACATTTATTGTATACAATAAAATCTAGGGTCCTTGCATTAATGCTACCCATCCCAGGTTCCACATGATACTGAATGGGATGAACAAAAGAGTTTTAACAACATAACTTTCAATCTAATCTAAAGCATTCACTCCTTATTTCAAAGTAAAGTAAAACAAATGAAAGAGAGAAATGAAAAGAATCCTACCTCATAACAGGTATGGAATCCTCTAGCTCTATTAAAAAAAAATCATTATTTTCCCATCATACCAAGCATTCTTTCTTCCTTAAATTGTTGTGGAAATGTCATGCCCCCACCCACAAGACCCTGCAGCAATAAGAATGAAATTGCTGCTAGAAGTAAAATAGCAAAGGGATCGAAAATATAAAGGACATCCTGGGCGGTGATTCCCTAAAGGCAGATAATTACTAAAAATATAATTAATTAAAGGCAGCGCTTGGGAAAGCAAGTCAATAACAAAACAAGGCAGCACTTGGGTTTTGAAGAGATATGTCCCTTACAAAGGTAAGGAGTGGAAAGAGGTGACTCTTCCCCACCATGAGGTATAAAAGGAAGAACATTTCAAATGGAGAAGGCATCAAAGGAGATCAGATAATAAATACATATCTGCATTCAGAAAGGCAGCAGCCATTGAATTTAATAAGTGATTGGTATGCATCATGATGGAGTATAATGTTTTTATATATATAATCTATTATGTATCTTTAACATAGTTACTAATGGGAATTGCTAATCTATTTAAGGCTCTTATAATTATGGATTTAATCTAATTCTTTCCCTATAAGCAATCAAGCATGGACTAGCAAGGGAACACGATTGGAGAGGCAGCAGACCAGTTCCACAATTTAAGTAGACCACCCCATGATGGATGGTAATGGGAGTTCCTGTCACTTGGGGCCAAGGGGTGATTGCCACACTCTTGGCCTTAATTGTGATGAACAGTCTCCAGGTTCCACAATGCAAGTAGACCACCCCATGTTGGATGGTAACGGGAGTTCCTGCCACTTGGGGCCAAGGGGTGATTGCCACACTCTTGGGCTTAATTGTGATGAACAATCTCCGGGCACCCTATCGTGCTTTCCTTTCCAATCCTTTCTATGATTGGTTATTGGAAATGAAACTATAGATTAGACCCAATTAGGCAATGTTATTTATATTAATTGATCATTTACTCTTAAGTTCAATAACTTTTGTATGATTTAATTTTTTAATACTATTTGTAAAACAAATTATACTGTTGGAATTGTTACTTTTGGGCAAAATCAGGCATACCCCAACTAGGGGACATTACATGAAATTTTCAACCTTCCAAAATACTGCAACTATCTCTAAAAGCTCCTTTCTTCTACTGTCAAAATGCAAAAAAAAGCCATTAACGAATAGCCCATTTCCTCCGCTGCTATCACACCCCTTGATTTGTGTATCTTATATGCATGGGTTTTAATTTTTAACCATAACTTTTTAAGTTAACTCTTCAGTTCTAACCTTATTTCCAGCGACAAAATTTCTAGATTTAGCATGATGTCATCAAAACTTCTAGTAAACCAAACAAAGTTTTTCCCCCAAATTTCTAGCCATAAAAATTACAAAGTGACAGCAATTCAAAAATAATGCAAGGTCACAATCTACAAAATTTTCAAAAAGTAGGTTTATCACTATAAAGATTTAGACTAAGAAATTATATTTATTATTAAGTTATTAGATTCACCAAAATTTTATAACAGTAAATAATAAACCCATGTTGGTTTAATAGTTTGAATAACACCTTTACCGAAAAGTAATTAAAAAACCTAACCTAAACAAAAGCAATGGAAGGAGCAGACAAAATTGGGCAAAATCTGTTAGAAGACAGAACAAAGGTTGGAGAAGACGTGCAAGCAAGCACAAACGCCCACACAAACAAGACATTTTCTACAAACAGTTGGAAAAGCCCTACCTTGAAATTGGCAACAATGACCTACCTCGAGGCAATCTTGGGTTTACGAAAGGAAATGACAATAGATATTGGAGAAGCAATATTCAACAATTTTTTTGAGCAGCAAGGCAAAAGCCACCACAGAGGACACAACTCACAAGAAGATGTTCATTTTCACAAGATAAGTTTTGAAAGAAAAAGGACACAAACAGCTTTGGTGGGAAAGAGGTTTTGAACATTAAGTTCTGCAAACTTCCACCTAATACTACACAAGAGGGGGTACATTGGATCGCCAACACACCAAAGAGGAGAATACCAAGGGCACTAGCCACTTGGGAGAGGAATCATAGGACCCTCCAAATCATGATCACACCATCATGATTGATCTCAAAGAAGTGGATGTAAAAAATCAATAGCATCCCTTAGAAAGATTGATCTCAAACCAACCGAAGGCATCAAGTGAGGAAATCCCCTATTATTGTTCCTTTTCACCATCATCGCAAATGCTTTAGGTAGACTCATCAAAAAAGAGAAAATTAGTCATCAAATCAAAGGGATTTGGACCATGGAAGATATGGAGGCATTTACCCATCAGCAATTTGTTGATGATGCCATCATGTTCAGAAAGCAACCATAAGGAAGGTCCATGCATTCAAATAAATGCTAAACACATACTCACAAGCCTTGAGTTAAGTAATTAATTAGTAAGTACCAAAAATCTGAAATATTTGTTTGCTAACGTGGCCCCTTTGATGAAATATAGGATCTCCCAAATTTTAAATTTTCACAAAGGAAATCTACTCATCAAGTATCTCAGCATCCCTCTCTTTGCTAGCATTGGGTGTGCATTTCTCTAGAACAATCTGGTGGAACTCTTTAAAGGTGAACTCTCCTCTTGGAAAGGAAAATGGTTGTCACTAGTGGGAAGGATACAACTCCTAAAGTTTATTTTTTCAGCATTGCCAATCTTCCTAATGTCTAGACTAAAAAGCTAAAAGAGCATCATCAAATACCTAGAAAAATTAAAAATCATGGACTTCCCCTAGCATGGCATGAGCAAGCACAAAAGTATTCCTCTTGTGTCTTGGGACAAATTATGTATTGGAAAAACAAGGTGGTGGCATGGGGATCAAAAACCTTCACAAGCAAACACTAGCTCTTGGGGCTAAACTAATATGGGGCATTGTTGTGACCTATTTCACACATCACCCCATTGCAAATGGGGACCCTAGTAGTTTGCCTTTTAGGGTTTTGCTGTTGCACATCTCGGTTTCGTCTGGTCTCTGTTTGGGGTTTAGAGTTTGAGTTTTTGAATGGTCACCCGAGTCAAGCGAAGAATTTGAGCCTGAATCATTGTGCAAGCGTCATCACAGTACTTAGAGGGCCCGAGAGACGAAGATTGACTATCGTTTCAGCCGATTCTGACATCTCCTACCTTTTTAGGGTCTCCACCCTATACCTCCTATTTTTTAGGGACTTCATTTTTGGCATTTTTAGCCCAAGTTAGACTTCCTCTTTTTTAGGGGCTATTTTTGGAAAGTTACTATTTTTGGAAAAGTTTTTATTTTTGGCAAGGTTTCCATCTTTAGAAAGTGCCCAGATTTCAAAAAACCACTCAAAAGTTCCAAAAAATCAATAGAAAATCACAGAAAATCATTTTAAAATCTGGAAAAATCCATGAAAAGTCTGAAAATCATGGTAAAAATCGCCTAAGTATGGAGATATGAGTTCATGAAGGCATGGAAGGGAGGCTGAAAGTATGACCAGCAAGGAGAATGGAGAGCAAAATTAATGGCAAAAGCTTCAACCAAGTCCCCCTTTGGAAGAAAAGACAATGGCATGGTAAAAGGTAAAGCCCGCCCCAAGACAATGGCATGGACTCATGGAAAGTCCGCCCAGCAAAAGAAAGGATGGCACAAGGCTAAGGAAAGTCCACCCTATGCAAATGGCATGAGATAATGCAAAGTCCGCCCAGCAAAGCAATGTGAAATGGCATGACATCAAGACAAGTCCGCCTTGCCATGGCATGGAGAAGTGCCAAGTCTTCCCAACTCACAAGAGATAATGGCTTGACTTCAAGCCAAGTCCGCCCACCATAAAAAGAGATGGCATGAGCAAAGGTGAAGTCCGCTCCAAAGAGGATGGCACAAGCCAAGGTAAAGTCCGCCATAAAGAGGTTGGCACAAGTAAAGGTAAAGTCTGCCATAGAAGGCAAGACATGGCATAAGACTATGGAACGTCCGCCACAAGTCAAGATGGCTCAACACTAAGGTAAGTCCACCCTATGCCTTGGCAAAATGGAAAGAATGACTAGCAAGTCTGCCATACCAAGAGGAAGTAAAAAAAATCAAAATTATGCCTAAGCTGGGACATTGAAATATTAAATGATATGCTTGGTACCTTGATAAATCCGCCATACTTAGAGAAAATAAAGAATTTTTTCCTAAGTCTAGCATTGATACGCTTAGAAAATGAGAAAGTTCGCCAAAGACATAAGGAGTCATGAAAAATTATGGCAAAATAAAATGGAAGAAAAAGATTTGTCTAAGGTAAAGGCAAGAAAAATAACTTAGGAAAATCAAATTCGCCTTAGATTAAAAAAAAATTTAAAAAAATACCATAACAATTAAAATAAAGGGGTTGGAAATGACACATGAAAATAATTATTTTTATTATTTTTATTTTTATTTTTCAACACCCAAAGAGATAAAGTTTGAAATTTTCTCCTTTGGAAAAGACAAAAGTGACTTCACTGAAGTGGCACCTGATTTAGAAACTGTTTGCCTACGGAATGGGATTCAAACTCTACGTACTACTGGCAAACTTGTAATAAACAGAACATAGGATAAAACAGTAAACTGGAAGATATCATAGTAAAATGCCAGAACCTTTATTCATTCTCAGGAATATCATGTACAAGAGTATCACAATGCTCACAGTATAATCATCGGCAACAAAACTCCTTCATTATTATCATAGCATCAGTATATCTTCCCGACTATTCCCACCCGACTACATATAACGCTCGGCGGTGGTTAGACAACCAACCGACACGACGTTTCATAACATCATTACATTAACACTAATCTGAACATGTTTTGCCGAGAGTACATGACATTACATGACATTATTATTCTTTACTAACTATTGTTTTATTTGACAACTGCCGAGTATGACCGAGGCCAACTACGGCCGAGGCCAACTACGGCCGAGGCCAACTACGGCCGACAACAAGCAAACGGCAACAAGTAAAATATCCGACTAACATCATCCCCCCCAAAAAGAAAGTCGTCTTCCAGATGACAGATACAACATGATAAGATTACTGAGAGGTAGGGGGAAGGGAGTGCGTCCCTGGATGCACCGATGACGTCGGAGTGGTGGAAGAATGCTCTGCTCTCAGGCGCCTCAGCTCCTCCGTGCGTGTACGAAGCTGCCGATCTGCCAGGATCTCCCTCTCCCTCGCCGCCTTCACCATCCGGGCTGCCTCCATCAGTTGGCTCTTTGCCTGCTCTGCCTCGGCATTCTTGGCCGCCAACTCTACCTCTTTGGCAGCTAACTGGTCCTCCAATGCTTTCATTCGCTGCTGCCAGGCTGCCTCTTTCTGCTGTGCCTCCTCCTCCAAGGCTGTCACCCGAGGCTCCAAGATCTCCAATCGGGCTCCCCTGTCACTGGCGAGCTGAGATTGCTCAGTCAAGTTATCCTGAATGCTCTTGATGGTCGCAGCCGACTCATCCTTGACCCGCTGAAGAAGTCTATAGGCATCCACTCGGCGAGATACTGCCACATCAGTGGAAAATCTTTGGCGCTTCATCAGAAGAAAAACATCTCGGAATGCCAGCTCGATGTAGTATAGACTCTCCAAGACGCCTGCATCCCGTCCCACTAGCCTCGGTGGCCGACCCCGCCAGGCTCTCATCATAGCGGGAGTCTCTCCTGCTGGCCACCCCTCGCCAAATATCCTAACAAACTCCGCCTCACACCCCATCTGCACAAATCCCCGAATTCGGTGAACCTCCTGGCCTACCAGAGGCGATCGGCCAATCCTCAGGTCCCTGGAAACCTGTCCCACACGGATCATCAATCTGCCCATGTGCTCGAGCTCCTCCACATATCTCTGTACTGTGCCTACCGGATCCGACGGGTCTGGCTGAGACATTTCCACGACGAAGCCCTCTGTGGAGGCGCCCTCCCCGTCCTCCTCGTCATCCGAAGGTATGCAATATTCCGTCTCCTCCTGGGGCTGTTCCCCGTCTGCCGGCTGAGGCTCCTGAATGGCTGTCTCTGGTGCCTCGGCTATGCTCGCCTCCGGGAGTGCAAGTGTGTCTTCGCCGATCCTGGCCGTCTCACTCTGCTGGGTGTGAATGATCGGCCCCTCCTTATCCCCTTGTCCCTCCGAGGGACTCTTCTCCTGCTCGTCTGGCTGCTCGGCTGGCTGCTCGTCCACGTCGAGAGTGAGGCCCACCGACCCCAGCCAACTGTCGATCTGTGCTACCCCGGGTGCTCCTGGGGTTGGAGTCGTCTCCTCCGTGGCCTCAGTCATTCCCCTAACTCCTGCCGAGGTTGCCACTCCTGTGGCTGCCGATGCTGACGGTGGTGTAAGAGAGCAAACTGCCGGCAATATCTCCACCGAGGCAGTGGAACCTGCTGCTGATATGGTAACTGCCCCCTGTGATGTGGTGGCGAGAGGTGCCCACCCTGGCGATGCTCCCGGCAGTGAAGCGGCTACCCTCAACATCCGTCCGGCTCCAACTGATGCAACGGGGAGGGTGAACGTGACCGAGTGTGTGCTCTGGCTGGCTGGCGGTGTCGGAAGAGTGAATCCTGCCGGCTGCAATACTGGTATGTCAATCTGCCTGCCTCCTGACCCCGATGGCAACAGATACTTCCTCATCGGCTGGTGGACTCGACTCCGATGGCGAGGAAGATAAGTCAATGGGCTCCTCTCTGTCCGATGCATCGCTCTCCTCTGAGGCCTCCTCCTCCGATGTTTCCTCTTCCACCGATGCCTCCTTCCGTTTCCTCTTTTTCCCCGAGGCGCCCTCGCCTTGCTTACTGCTTCCACTCACCCGGTAGAATACGGTAGGCCATCCGGGGTCCAGGTGAGTGAGTGGCCGCAACCGACCCCAATTGCCCTCGGACACTGTGTGTGCACGGCATCCAAAAAGAGAGCTATGGCGTGCTGAGTCATATAGAAGGCCTTATGCCTCTGCGCTAGAAAATCCCTTTATCCGCTCTGTGAGTAGCCTCGCCCAGTTGTATACTCGGCCAACTCGAAGTCCGACCATGAAATCCACCTGCCATAAGGCAATGTCCGACGCTCGGCTAGCCCCTGTGAGTCGGCACTTCATTAGGTCAAGCAAACATTTCCATTCTGCCGTTGCTAGGTGGTTCTTCCGGAGGCCTCGATTGCCAGTATTCCATATGGTACGTTGTTCTTTGGCTGACAAGTCGCTTCGGCATACTTGCTTGACCAGCAGTTCTTTGTGTTCCTGCGTCATTTTCTTGGGTTTATTAACCCCTATTCCCAAAGCTGGGACGCCGAACACTCGCTCAAAGTCCTGAGGCCAGAATGAGACGGTCACTTGGCAACCTCTGTAATCAATGACGGACTTGTGCGTGTGCCTGCAGTAGCTCTCCACCATCGCCTTCAGCCAAGGCTCGAACTCCCGAGAACTGAAAAAGGGCACGAGCACAGCCTTGTCCACCCGAGCGTGTCGAAGCGCAACCTTCAGAGAGTGGTCGTCCGGAGTGCTTCGCCACCATTGCTTGCACTCGTTGCCGGTCAGGTTCTCCCATGTCATCGTGTCAATATCGGCATCCATCTTTTTTCTCTTCGCAGCCGAGGCTACCTTTGGCTGGTGCTGCATCGGTTTCTTGCCCTTGTCCATTTTCCTGTCAGTTCGGCGATTCCAGCCGACTTTATAACCCTCAAGACTGCCGAAACTATGAAAACTGCCGGACTGCCGGTGAAAACTGCCGAATTGCCAAAAACTGCCGAACTGTCGATGAAAACTGCCGAAGTGCCAGAAACTGCCGAACTGTCGGTGAAAACTGCCGAAGTACCAAAAACTGCCAAACTGCCGGTGAGAACTGCCGAAGTGCCAAAAACTGCCGAACTGTCGGTGAAAACTGCCGAAGTGCCAGAAACTACCGAACTACCGAAAATTGCCAACCTGCCGAGGGAGACTGCCGAACTGCCAAAAATTGCCGAACTGCCGAGGGAGACTGCCGAACTGCCGAATGATCTGCCAAGGCCGTACGGTTTGGATGAATGGTCGTACAGCTGTGGAACCCTGAGGCCGTACGATTTGAAAATATTCTGAATCTGAACAGCTGATGTCGTACGGATCCCTCTGTAATGCTGATGCCGTACGGTTCTCTCTGAGGCAATTGATGCCGTACGGAATTCTCTGGAGTGTTAATTTCGTACGATATCTCTGTGTTAATTTCGTACGGATTTCTCTGAGTGTTAATTTCGTACGGATTTCTCTGAGGCTAAGATGCCTACGGTTTCAATTCTGGCACCAATTTCACTCTGGAAGAGCCGTACGATGCAAGACTTGCCAAAAATTTTCAGAGCCAAGGGCCGTACGGTTTCCACTGACAATGTCCCAATTTGCAAAGGCCGTACGTTTTCCCCAGGCAAATAAAATGAACACTGGAAAAGGTGACAATACCGTACGGTTTGGAGGTCTCTTGGATGCCGTACGATGCCAAGTTCTGAGTGCCGTACGAATGGTGAATGTCGTACGTCCTCCACAGGCTTCAACCTCTGGCGTGCTGTCTGGTAAATGGAACCTCGTACGTCCTTGAAATCCTTCAGACGCCGTACGATTTCTCCTTCTGGCGGATTGTGCTGTCTGTGAAATCCTGGATGCCGTACGGCTTCCTTCTCTGTTCTCTGATGCCGTACGTCTTCCTCCTCTGCTCTCTGTTGCCGTACGTCTTCTTCCTCTGCTCTCTGTTGCCGTACGTCTTCCTCCTCTGTTCTCTGTATGCCTCGGCAACTGATTAACTCGTGCGAATTTTTCCTTCCTTCCTTTTGTCTCCTTCCTGTTGCTTGTTCAAGTGGCCGTACGGTTTTAGGTTTTATATTAATTTCACCTCTTTCCTTACTTGCCTTCACTCTTGGCCGTACGCCTTGCTTCCTCTTCGGGTTTTGACCTTTTTCAATCTTCTTCCCTTTAATTTGTCGTCTTTTACTTTCCTTGCTCCATTTCCCTTTTGGCCGTACGGATTTTTTAATTTTCCAGGCGTATATTTTAATCTACCTTACTTTACTTAATTTAATATTTCCCCTGATGGTCGACTTATTTAATTTATTATTTAATTTATCCTCCCTTCGTTTGCTTTCTTTTCTAACTTCTCTTTCGTTCCTTTTAATTTTCTCTTCTTTTTCTTTTTCTTCCCATACGCCTTGCTCTTCTTTACTGACTCCGTCATCTTCTTTTATTTTCCCAGCTTCTTTTCTATTTATTTTTATTTTTTCCAACTTTCGTTCTTTTTCTCTCCTCTTTTTCTCTCTCTTCTTTCCTTTTTAATTTTTTCCACTTCTGTTCATCTTCTCTCTCCTCCCTTCTCTCTTCTTTTCTCTTTATTCCTCTGACTTCACTGTGTGTCGGGACTTTTAATTCTGACGTGTAATACCATTTACATGTGTGTGGTGGCCGTTTATAACATTCTTCCTCGCAACAGGTTCCTATATATTCTATATCAAACCATTTATCCAGTAAAGGGGCAGGACCAATACCTCGAAAACTTCCGTCGATGTATCTTCCGCCATACTGTTGATACCACGTAACATCGTCACCTTGTACTGTCGGCGGTCCCGCCAGGTTAGGAATTATTTTCCAGAGTCCATCCTGAGTTGCGATCTTCCTAACCCTTGGTATTTTTCTTCTTTCCCGACGCATTTGTTTCAGGAGATCGTCGGTATACCCATCCACCGTTGACACGAACGTATCTTCTGTCCTCAACACCGTCTTTAAACAAGGGGCCTTCTTCTCGAAATAAGCATCCCATTGTTCATCAGTCCATTCTTCCTCGTCATCTTTTTGCAGTTCATCGTGTTCTTCTGCCTGGTTCTCCTTTTCTGCTTGGGCTTCCGCGTCCAATTCCTTGGCTATATATCCCCGTCTTATTCCTTCATAAGGGGCTACATAATGCCAATGTCCCCCCATCCGACGCCACAATGCAGGGGTTCCGAATACTGCATTGGTCAAATGTTTGTGTATTCGTGGCACGGCAATTCCTTCTACTCGCTTCTCTGCCAACCTCTCTTCATTTAGTTGATCTCGCCCTGATTCTGCCCAGACATTGTCTGCGACATAACCAGGACCTCCTAGTCCCCAGTCTTGTTTTCTCGGCCCTTCACTTTGTACAGGCCAATCTCCCTTTGTTGCATATCCCAACATGTTTATGGCGATTGTATCCTTCTCTTTTCTCTCCTGGTATGGCTTTAGCTTCGATCCGTTGATTGCCTCCACTATCAATGACCCATCGAGATTTTCCAATTTTATAGACCCATTGTCACCTATTTCCCGTACTCGGAATGGTCCCAACCAACGAACTTTAAACTTCCCCGGCTTGATCTCGTTACGGCCGTTATACTTCAGAACTAACTGTCCTGGTCGGAAATTCATTCGCCGGAGATGCTTGTCGTGCCAATATTTCCGTCGCCGTTGCATGTTCTCCGTCGCCCATTGTGCCATCACTCTTCGCTCGTCCAGCTTACTCAGTTGGTATAGTCTTTCCTTTAAACTTTCGGTATCACCCAACCGATTTTCCACGGCTATCCTCAGACTTGGTACCATATATTCCATCGGCATCACCGCCTCCTGACCGTACATTAACTGGAAAGGCGTGTGGCCAGTTGTTACCTTGTACGTCGTACGGTATGCCCATAGTACGGCTGGTAACCTTTCTTCCCAGTCAGCTTCTTCCACACCACATGATTTGTGAATCACTGACACGAGCACCTTATTTGTCGACTCTGCCTGGCCATTAGCTCTCGGGTAGTACGGACTGGACAGGTTGTGAAAGATTCGGAACTCTGTCGTCATCAACCTGATAACATGATTAACAAAGTGCCCTCCCCGATCACTCGTGATCCGCATGGGGATGCCGTACCTTGTTACTATCTGCTCATAGATGAATCTTGCCGTACTTTGTGCTGTATTGTCTGGCAACGCTCGAGCTTCAGCCCACTTCGTCAGGTACTCTGTAGCGACCACAATATATCGGCATCGATGCAAGTGACTCACCTTCAGCGGTCCGATGAAGTCCAAACCCCATCGTTCGAACAACTCCTGAGGCTGTGAGGGATGCAGTGGCATGAAATCCCGCTTCAATGGTTTTCCGACCCTTTGGCAGGTGTCGCAGCCTACCACCCATTCTTTGGCGTCAGTGTGCATCGTCGGCCACCATAGACCTGCCAAGAGGATCTTCCTTGCTGTAGCATCAGGTCCCATATGGCCGCCAGCCAGTCCTTCATGCGCCTCTTTTAGTACGCCGGGTATTTCTTCCTCGACGACACACCTCCGGAGGATCTGGTCGGGTCCCATCTTGTAAAGTAGCCCATTGATCAATTGAAATGTCTTGCTTTTCAGTACGATCTTCCTCCTCTCGGCTGGTGGCATATCACTTGGGAATGTGGATGTGGACAGATAGTCGCCAATCTTCTCGTACCATGACGGCAATATTGCAATCTGAAATAAATGTGCGTCCGGAAAGTCTTCGTTCACCCCATCCTCTGCAGGTTCACCCGACCGGACCCTAGACAATTGGTCGGCAATAACATGGCTTTTCCCTGGCCGTACGATGATGGTGAACGTAAATTCTTGCAACAACAGCAACCATCTACTCACCCGTCCTTGAATAATTGGTTTGTTTACCAGGTACATCAAAGCTTGGTGGTCCACGTAAAAAGTGAACGGTGTGGCGAGGAGGTAATGCCTGAACTTTTGTACGGCGTACACCATTCCCAGTGCCTCACGCTCGGTCGTACTATAATTCCTTTCTGCCTTTGAGAGTAGCCGGCTGGCGAAAAATACTGGTTGATCCAACCCGTGCGCTCCCACTTGTGCCAGAGTTGCTCCGATGGCAAAATTAGAAGCGTCGACATGTACGTGGAATTCCTTGTCCCAGTCCGGGTACATCAATATGGGTGAGCTGATCAGCCGATCCTTCAGTTCCTGAAATGCCCTTTCCTGTTCTTCGGCCCACACGAATGGTTGACCTTTCCTCGTCAGTAGGTCGAGAGGGTACGATACTTGGGCAAAATTTTTAATGAACCTCCGGTAGTATCCCACATGGCCGAGGAAAGATTTTACTCCAGTGACATTCTCGGGGGCTTCCATCTGTACGATGACTCGCACCTTGTCGGGATCCGTTTTCAACCCAGCTTTGCACACGATGTGTCCGAGCAACTTCCCCTGCGGCACCATAAATCTGCATTTTTTCGGATTCAAGGCAAGGCGGGCCGCTCTACACCGTTCCATGCACTCGCCTAAAGCTTTCAAATGTTTTTCCTTATCGCTATAAATCGACCAATCATCCAGGAAGGCTTTGAAATTACCTACCGACATTTTATCAAAGATGTGGAGTATTATTCTCTGGAATGTAGCTGGTGCGTTGCATAATCCAAATGGCATACGGTTGTATGCGTACACCCCATCCTCGACGACGAATGTAGTCTTCAATTTGTCTTCCTCGGCGATACTGATCTGATTGTAACCCGAGAAGCCATCGAGAAAGGAGTACATTTCGTGTCCGGCAACTTCTTCCAGAATCGAGTCGGTGAAGGGAATGGGAAATGGATCCTTGATAGTCACTGCATTCAGGCTACGGAAGTCAACACAGATTCTAATTTGCTCCTTCTCTTTCTTTAATGATATGACGATCGGCGATACCCACTCGCTGACTTCCACCTTGAAAATGATGCCGGCCTCCAGCATCTTCTCGATCTCCTCCTGTACTTTGGCGGCATAATTTTTGTTCATTCTGTACGGTCGCTTCCGTACGGGCTGGGCTCCCGGTACGAGAGGAATCCTGTGCACACATAACTCCGGTGGGATGCCTTTCAAATCCTTGTACGTCCAGGCGAAAGCGTCTTTGTATTCCATGAAGATTCTGAACGCTGCCGCTTTCAGGACAGGGTCCCAGTCATCACCGACCAAAATCTCCTTCGGTTTGGCTAATTCCCCGAGGTTGACTTTTTTCAACGTTGGTTCCTCGTACTTTATGATTTTGTCCTGCTCGAACTTGTGGGCTGGAGTTACATCCAATTCGGCCATACCTTCTTTATATTCTCCGTACTCAGGTGGGAATGTCTCACTGGTCGAGCCATTATCCTTTTCTTCTTCCCCCTCCTTGACCTGCAGCATGTGGCAATCCGGGTGGAAGACTTCATAATCCTCCATTTGCCAGTGAAACAATCCGCTCAGTGAACTGGTCTCATCTTCGGAGCAACTGCCGATCTCCAATACCCCTTCTTCATCTGGTTCCATTGTCTTTCTCTCCTCGTCGTCCGAGTCTCCTCCGGATTCAGATGCCGAGGATGCCAAATCCTCGCTGACGGCCTGGTTCTTCAGATCAATGGTGTATTTCCTCCCCCGATTTTCTATTGAGAGTGTATTCCGCTTCCAGTTGTGGGTTGCCTTGGCAGCAATCAGCCATCCCCGTCCCAAGAGTGCATCGTACGCCTTCTTCTCCATTGGGATGACTACAAAATTCAACAGGAATAGTTGCGTGCCGATCGAGACCTTCTGCTCCATCAGTGTACCCAGTGGTCGGATGCCGTGTTGATCTGCCCCCACAAGGTGAAATGTCGGGGGCCAGAGGGTCGGTTTACCCAGACACTTCCAAGTCTCCTCTGGCAGTACGTTTACTCCTGAACCTCCATCGACGATAGTATTAGATAGTTTCATGCCCAAGATTTCCATCTCGACGAACGGCTGGTTTCCTCCCGATGCTTACTGCTAGGAGCATTGGATCCGAAGTCTCGGCTACCACTTCTGGCGTACGTTCTGGTGAACTCTTCGGAAGATTTTCTCCAATAGCATTGGTAAGTGCTACTTTGAGAGAAGGCATTGTTTGCAAAAGATCAGTTACCTTAATGGGTACGGTTGTGTGAAGCACCTGCCGTACGATATTCTTCTCCGACTCCGACTGTAGCAACGTACTGGTAGCTTTATAGTTCTTGCCTTCATTCGCCATTGCCTCGGCTACTTTTGTCTTGGCCTCCCGAAATCTTTCTTTCTCCGTACGGGGATCTGGATAATTTGCTTGTTTTGACTGTGCTCTCGTAATCGCCAAGACCTCCTCGTCGGCTACCTCCAGCATATTGATACTTCCTTTTTGCTTCGGACAGTCGGTGTCTTCATGGTCACCAGGTCCACACCACTTGCACAATTTTCCCCCGCTGCCTTGGCCGCTCTGGCAATCCCTCGCAAAGTGACCCCATTCGTTACAGTTCCGGCACTGAATCATCGGTCGTCCTTTGCTGTCATACTGAATTTTACTTCTCGGCGTATTTCGCCGATTGTTGCGGTAGCCTCCAGGGGATGCATTATTGTTCTGTGGCTTCGGTGGCGTGGTTGGCGGTGTTGACTGTTCGCCTTGAGTGAAGAATACTTGCGAACTTTTAGTTTTTAGATTGTATGGGCACTCCTTGACGGAGTGTCCCATGACCTGGCAGATGTCACAGAATAACTTTTTTGGGCAACTTGCCTTTGTGTGACCTTCCGATTTACAGTCCGTACACCATAATTCATTGGCCTCTTTGGATCCGTCCTTGTCGGCCTTCAGTTCTTTCATTATCCGCATCATATCCCGCCGAAGGGCCTGTACGGTTGCCGATTCATCGTCACTGTCCTCAGCACTCTCGTCGTCATCCCTCCTTTTTCCCTTCGAGGAAGTCCTATTTTCACTTTCAATATCCATCGCCCGATTGTATGCTTCGGTGTACGAGGACGGCGGTACTACTTTCATCTTTCGCCGAAGTGAGGGAATCAGTCCCTCAATGAACCATCGTTTCTTTAACCCATCGGCTGGCTGTGCCTCCAGCTTCCCGATCAAGTCTTTCAACCTCCTGTTGTAGGTCCGTACGTTTTCATGCTTCCCTTGTTTGGTATGATATATTTCAGTGACGATCTCACTATCGTCCCGCAGAAGTTTGAACTCCGCTTCAAAGTTTTGCTTCAGGACCCTCCATGTGGCTCTCTGTGCTTGATCCAGTTCCGAGTACCAGTCAATGGCACTGTCCCTGAGTGTTGCTGGAAATGCCCTTAGCCACTGGTCGGGGTCATCCTGCCCGCTGGCTATCCAGATAGTCTCGCATGTCTTGCAATGCCGTACGGGATCCTCAGAGCCATTCCCCATGAATTTCGGCAACTTTTGCCGATCCGGTTGAGCCATCTTCACCGGTTGACCTCCTTGTTGACCTCCTTGTGTTTTGGACCCGATTAGACTAGTGGATTCCTCGCTACGTCCCTGTGCGTCACCAGCACTCTCGGCCACGTACGAGTCACTGCCACGTCCTCCGTCAGCGTCCGCAACACCGTGGGTCTCCTCAGGATCCCGCCGATGCTCTCTCTGCCCTGGGGTCTTAAGCTCTGGCCTTCCCCTCCTTAACTCGTCTTCGTCGTCCGAGAGTGACAACTCTCGAAATCGTCTGATGCTACTGTTCAATTCATCTTCATTGTCATAGAGATTATATTTTCCTGCGTAAGGGGTGCTGCTGAAGGGGTCTTCGTCCCTTCCTTCTATCAAACTGTAGTGTGCTCGTTCAATAGATGTGTCTATTTTTTGCAAATTTTCATATGTTCTTTTTATGCTCTGATTAATTTCAATTAAGTCCTCGTCTAGTTCCTTACCGACTTGCCTTAGTCGTCTTCGCCGACTTTCCTGCTCTTGTAGCCTCAGTGATCGCCGAACTTGTTCTTCCGAAGTCCCGTGCCCGTCAGGTACTCTATTCTTGTCTTTGTTCGGCCGTACGGGCATTTAGTTGTTCAAGCGATCATTGCTGGTTGCCGGAAGTGCGGCGCCGACTAGTATCCCGTTCTTCCTCTTCCCGTTTGTTTCGGTCTTCACAACGTTGCACGATTTGCTGCCTTCGGCGCTCACGGGCTTCTTCCTCTCGCAAGTCTTGCAGAATAATGAAATGGCGGGCCAGCAACCTGGGCATGCGGTTTAGAAGATGGTTCACCTCGTCGTTCACTTCCAGCCGATCCCAGATGACTTCCTCAGGGATCTCCCGAACGAGGGATTCCCTACGTACGTGGTCACGGAGCGAGATTTTCCACAAATTTACCAAATCTTCTGTCAATGAGTCTTCTCGTTCCTCATTAGCATTTATAGGTTCTTCCGCTGGTTGACCCATTACGCTGCCATGGTGGATGATGCCCTAGTCCGTTCAGGCAACGGCGCCAAATGTTTGCCTACGGAATGGGATTCAAACTCTACGTACTACTGGCAAACTTGTAATAAACAGAACATAGGATAAAACAGTAAACTGAAGATATCATAGTAAAATGCCAGAACCTTTATTCATTCTCAGGAATATCATGTACAAGAGTATCACAATGCTCACAGTATAATCATCGGCAACAAAACTCCTTCATTATTATCATAGCATCAGTATATCTTCCCGACTATTCCCACCCGACTACATATAACGCTCGGCGGTGGTTAGACAACCAACCGACACAACGTTTCATAACATCATTACATTAACACTAATCTGAACATGTTTTGCCGAGAGTACATGACATTACATGACATTATTATTCTTTACTAACTATTGTTTTATTTGACAACTGCCGAGTATGGCCGAGGCCAACTACGGCCGACAACAAGCAAACGGCAACAAGTAAAATATCCGACTAACAGAAACTTTCCCAGAGACTGATGTTGAAGATAAAATTTGCCATTCGGAAGCTGAGTGCAAGCCAAGTTCGAACTTGATTTAATGGAAACAATTGAATTTTGCTAAATGGGTCGAACTTCTCATCTTTATAATTGAATTTGCTTCTCATTTTTCAATCATTCAATTTTCGAAAGAAAAGTTGTGAGAAGAAATTTTGGCTAATAAGGCAAGAAAGTTGAGAAAGTTTGAAGCAAACTGAAGGAACCAAATTCATACCAGCCAGCACTATGATCTTGACCATTTCATTTTTTCCAAAAGAACCAGGCAGATTTATTTTCTTCACTTCATTCTGGCACAAAAAACTTCATTAATTCTTTCATTTCCAGCATAATTTTTCACAAAGTTTGATTTGTCAATTAGCTGGAATATTTTTCGAGTAATTTAATTTTAATTTTAATATTCTCTTTGTATCTTCTTGCAGATTTATTTTCAAGAGAATAAAAATGAAGTTCGCCAGTAAGGGTTCACAGCCACAGTCCAAAATCAAATCCAAATGGGAGAACATTGTGGACACCAACCTTGGCCATGTTGACTTTGATGATTTTAAGAAAAGAATATACAGAAGTGATGGATTTTAATTTTTTACCCACGCCAATTGCAAGAAGGATGATGCGCAACGGTATTGTTCATGCAGTTGGATTTCCACCAGCAAAAGAATGTCCAGAGTTCATGGTAGAGTGTGCATTGCATTATAATGCATAGGAAAAACAGATAGAAGCACCTAATGGAAGAGTATTGGCATATTTGACTGAGCCAGCCATACAAGAAACATTTGGAATTCCAGCTTACCACCGGACATCTTATCGAACCAAAGATGATGCACGTAAACTTTACGAAAATCAGCAAGATCTTTGTGCATCAAATATAAATAAGTCTTGGTTGGTGAAGCCTAGACCAACTGCCAAAAAGATGCCGAAGAAATTGTCCAAACCTGATTTTAAAGAAGAATACGGAGATATTGTCTTACTGCTGAATAGAATGGTAGGCAATCCTCAGGGTGCGCCTTTTGAAACCTAGATGTATTATTTCATTGATGAAATAACTTTTGGGGTTAAAATGTTCAATTGGTCTAGAATGATTAGTGATAGTCTCCACGAGCAGTTGGTCAACTTAGAAAGAACCAAAACCTTCCATATGAGTTCTTATGTCATATATCTGCTTGCAAGGACCTACAGATATGCTGGCTTGATTTGCAAAGGTGTAGTCAGCAACGGTGAAGGAGAGTTCAAGTCCTACGATTGTTATCCGCAATTGCAATTGAAGGAGAAGTCACACTTCAGACGGGCGCATGATGCCTTTCTTATGTATATCACTCGAATTCTCCAAGGCGGAACACATCAAAGGCTCACCCGTGAGGCCAAAAGTCTGATTGGCAGATATGGATCCTGGTTCATCCAGTTTCCCAAATTTACTTACATCAGGTTTCAAGGATTCACAGGTCGCCCATACAAACTGCCCATTTATCCTACCAACAAAATGGTTTTGTTGTAAGTTCTATGAAAATTGGAGACATATCAGAATATCCAAAGGCCAAAGCAAAAAGCAGCTGTTACTTTTCCACTCTTCATCGGCAATATGGAAGAATCATGTCCATCGGCACAAGCGGCAGAGAGTGCTCGATTAGAGATGCAAAGATACTCGTTCATATCCTACAAGCCCAAAACTGACTTCAATCCACTCCATCACATTGGAACTATGGATGGAGAGAAATACAAACACAGAATAGACTTAGAAGATTTTTGGGCCAATGCAGCTGATGAATATGATGTGAGAAAAAGAATGTGGTCAAGATTGCCGCTGAATATGATAAGGGCGACAAAACTCTTCAGAGTACCTGATCAGCTGGATGATGATGGAGTATATGTGCAGCCGAGCTTCGATAAAAGGCAGCCACTTCCTCCTATCAAATGGTCTGAGCCTGAGCTTGGTGACCTGACAACATTCATGAGGCCTGTATTCAAATATTCCCAATGGTGGATGGACCAGCAAGTGAAAATTTTGCAACAAAGGAAGGTGCCATTTACATACGATCTAATGGGTGAGGCAGAGTCCTGTTCCTCAAATGTCGGTGCATCTCATGGAGGTGGACCAACGGATGCCGCCAACTTGAAAAAGAGGGAAGAGATTGATGACTCTGCAATGCAGAACAAGAAGAAAACAGTAGATGAAGGACCCGCTCAAAAGAAGCATAAATCCAGGCCCCTTCATTCGGCTACAACCAAAAATATAGATGAAATATTAACCATGGAAGAAGAGTCTTGGGAGCAAGTCAGAATTACTTCGCCAGTTAGAGATATGGAGGCAATGCAATTGGAAGATGATGATCATCCTTCTCCTACAGGCACAAAGATTCTAGAATGAGACAATGACATGGACATCATGGATGGAAAATTTGAAGAGGGAATGATTTCCGCCCTCAAGGGAATCCAGGAAGACCCATCCATGCAAGAGATTCAGGATATGCCAGAAGTTCAAGATATGTAGGATGTCCAAGATTAGCAGGAAGATGGAATTGAACAATCAACCATCCCGGATTGGCTAAAAGAGAGACTAAAGATAAAGGTGCCAGTAGAGGTAACAAAAGAGGATGATACCGCAAACTTCTTGGCTAAGCTAGAGCAAACTGCCACAAGAAAGCCAGCCAAGAAATTTTCTGCCATACAAAGAGATGAGGCTAGTAATCGCACAGTACAGATTGTAGTGCCTACAGTTGATAAATTCCAAGATGAGATTGCCCCGAACGAATATGCCATCACAACTATTGATATGGGTCCGACAACAAAAGGACAAGAAGTTGAGGACCTAGATAATTTTGTTGCCACCATCAAATCTAGGCTAGAGAAAGAAGTGGCAAAGAAGAAGGAATATAAAAGAGAGATTGTGCGTCTGAAAGAATATATCCAGCATTTAACCAAGCCACTCAATCAAGGTAACCAATCAACACCTCCACTTCCAAACTCTTCACAGGAATTGGTCAGAAATTTTGAAGAGGAGTTGACTACAGCCAAAGAAACTA
>VDFB02361729.1:0-24211 GCA_007258455.2 Sequoia sempervirens
GCATTTCACCTCATGTTTATGTGTGTTCCTTTGTCCTTACATTGTTTTTCCATAAGACCTTGAACCTGGGGGCTAGTGTATCCCCTAGATTCAATGTCATCCTATCTCTTCAATGTTTGGATAAATGAACCATTCTTGGCTTATTCTTGCTGTAGTGTGATTCTAAGTGTAAGTTCATACTCTCACTAAAGTGTGGGCTAAATTTAGCATTAAAAATTGTCACCCTTAACAATTTTACACTAGGTTTAGCTCCCCCTATGTGCTAGGACCTAATTGTGCTTATAATTTTCTCGTTTATTATCATTTTTGGGAAATTAGACTGAAATTTGAAATTAATAGTTATTATTCATTTAACAATGTAAAAATTCCCAAAATAGGCTTGGACTAGGGCGTCCAATGCCCTTGTCCAAACTAGGGTGCCCAGTGCCCTTGTCTAGCCTATTTTGGCCTCAATTTAAATATGTTAGTGTCAACATTTTAATATTTAAGAATCCAATTTTGTTTGTCAACTATCGATAATTGATTAGTGGGAAATTAAAGAATTGCATATATATACAAGTCATTTTTATCATTTTAATTCTAAAAAGAGTTAGAAAATCCATTAAACAAATTGAAGATCCTAAAATTAGTCAAGGTAATTCAAGAGAAAAATTAGTAGTATTATTATAGTGCTTTCATCAATCAAGATCAAGCTTGCAAGACATCAAGAATAATGAAGAAAATGATGTGCAAGGAGCTATTATGATCAATCATGCCAAATTATGAAGATGTATTGATTTATCCTCTATACACTATCTACAACAATCTATTATGTTTTGTGAACTAACCTTTTGTAGGTCTATCAAGAAATCAAGGCATCCATCAATCAACATTTGTGGTGACTTGTGGTGTAACATCACTTCATGAATGATTTCACATCAAGGTAACATTGTCATTTATCATTCATGATTTCAGTCAATTATTGTTATTTTGGACTTTGGTTGACCTAGGGTATGTTGTCTTGATCATCACCATTTTATATATGTGGAGGTAGAAATACCAAAATGGGGTTTGACTTAGGCAAGCCCCTATACAACATAAATTTTTCCTATCTTTTCATGTGTGTAGGTCAGATACGATATTTTTAGCAAAAGATAGTTTCAGAAAACACAAAGCAATTTGTAACCTGCATTTTAGAGTTTGCAAATTCCAAAAAGAAGCATCCCGGTCTAGGGCGCCCAATGCCCCTATCCTTGCAATTTAGGCTCAAATTATTGTCACAAGTTCTTCTCTATATCTTATTCTCATATTTGAATCTTTTGTTACTTTATATTTTTGTCTGTGCGATAAATTACATTTTTAGATCTAGGGTTATATGTCAAATAGGCTTGTTAAATCACACATCAAATTTATCATCGCAAAACACCACTTAAAAACATACACAAGACCCTAGAAGATTATCTCTTCATTGTGGCAATAAGTCAATCATAAACCCTAGTTGGTTTTGTGTCCGAATGTGATGTTAAGTGAAAAAGGTTAATCTTAGTTGGATCTAGGATCACTTTTCCTACATCACACTATCATTGCTAAGTGTGATAAGATGGTGTGTAAGTTAAATTCTAAATTCATTTTAACTAATTACTAGTTGGAACTATTAAGGAGCTAAAAAATAGTAGGGATAAATGATTATAAAGTAGTACAACAAGGAGTATTACTAGTTGATAATTATGTCAAGACATCATGAGGAAGGAGATAAGAAGGTGGAAAATATGATAATGAATTGAGGAAGATAACTCTTATTAATAACAAAAGGACAATGTAATCTGATATGGATGATCGATATTTGTCCTATAATCTACTAAGAAGTTTTAAGATATATTAGAAACTAAAAGAAAAATATCAAAAACAAGCTATAGGTAGAAACTACAAGTAAATTTCTTGCTTAGTCTTGTTAAGGTCTATTCAAATGGCTACAAGTATCTTGTAACAAGTTGTCTAAAGTTTTCATTTTTTTGGATATTGTTAGATTGATAAGTTTATGCTCTATATTCAATGAACCTATTGATAATATCTACATAATAATTTATGAAGTTTAAATGTGGAGAGGAGGAGATTTGACACCCTCAAGATGATGAGGTCTAGAGAGGCAAATAGTCCTCAACTACCTCGGGGATCAAAGCTCAAGTGACGGGATAAAATGATAAAGGATAATTTTATATTTTATGTTGATGTAGGAGCATCCAGTGGTGTAAGGGTAATCCTACATCACCCAAAAAAAAAAATCCTTTCTATTATCTTTTTGGTAGATGTTTTTGCATTTCTGGATACCCTTTTCATCGAATAAGAATTCCCAACTTTCAAAACTGCTTTTTTATTTTTTTCTGGTCAAATTGCTATTTTTAGCAGGTATGAATTTGAAGGCGTGAGGAGGAAAAAATTTATGGGAACTTTGGCGAAAGAATAAGGCCAAGATCATTCTCGGTTTGAAAGATATTCAAGTTTTAGTTTACCAAAATTGCCTTGAAAACTCTTCTAAACTAGGTTTGAGGCAATAAATGGTCCTGTATGGACCCAAAAATTGTCAAAAATAGAAAAATAAGTTCTTAGCATATAATACACTCCAAGACCTTTCCAACGCTTCAAACAGTGTGTCAAACGGAGTCACAAATCAAAACTTATGGCTTCCGGAAGTTGGTCAATTTTTGGAAAATTGTCAATTTTCGAATTGGGACTCAATTTCTAAATTTCAAATTTTAGCGCCCAATCGCCTAGATTCAAAATTAAAATTGTATTTTTTGGCTCCAAGCTGGAAAAAGGCTATTTAGGTTTTGGAAATTTGGAGGGGATATTGGGAGGAAGAGAAAATTGTATTGGGAAAGGGGGAAGTTCTTTTTAGAAACAATAAAGCTGCATGTATTGTAGCATGTGAGGATTTGATCCTTTGGAATGTAATTTCTTTGTAATGAGAATATATTGCCAATAAATAAACAATAATTCTGTTATTGCCTCTATTGTGTGCTTTTTCAGAATCTCAGGTTGTGGCTCTCATCATATGCAAAATTAGAGGACAAGAGTTTCAACAATAGAAAGAGTAGGCCATGGAGGTTCTCTCGAAAAACTAACAAGCTGTTGTCCAAGGAGAAAAACATAGCGTGCAGACGTCCCCATGTGTGCTGACATCTTGTATAGACCAAAAATTGAGTTTATAACTATAGAGCAAAATTTTCCTTCAACATTTTGGTTTTCGGCCCTTCTTTTTCGCTTTATGATGGTTTCGCACCTCGAAGGCTAAAAGTTACTCTTGTTGAAAAGCAAACAATGTGCCACATGGTGGCTACATGATTTTTCCTTATATCATCTTCCTTTTGGGCCTGAACCAGGGCATGCATCTTCCTAGTGGGGATTTCCTCAAAATTGTTCTCACAAATTTTGAAATCGTCCACCAACTTGTCATGTCAGCTATTTCATTGGGTGAATCATGTCGTCAGTGGATGTATCTCTTTTTGGGTGGAGTTTGTCGAACAACGTGGCAGAGTTCTTAATTTTGAGGGTGGACTTCTAGGGTGGAATCATCATTCCTCAAAGTTGATCGGATCATGTTTTTCCAGGCTGTACTAAGATTTGATCGTCTTCTGACAATGTATCTTCGCGAAACTTATACAGGATCTGGAGCCATTAATGAAGCAGCTCAAACGTTATGAGTGAATATTGATGCAATCTAATCAGACCCTAGATTAGATTGTGGTCTATCAGATGTAGACAATTGGCATTTTTTCATCTCTACTGGTTTTGGCGATGGCTCTTTCTTCTGGCTATTTAAAGGGGTTTGCAGTAGAGAATAAAAAATCTTTTTTTTTCTTCTGAAGGCTTTTCCTGAATCTTTTCAGAGGAAGATAGATAGATTTTTAGGGAGATATATTTCTCATAAATGGGAAGATTTCAGAGATCATTATTTACGCTCTATGACATGTTTTATTTTTCAAGACTATTAATTGAATTGGCATCTGACCTTTGTTTTCAGTTAATTATTGCAAAACATATATTATTAAGGAGAAGCTTTTGAGATTGTACATTTTATGGCCTTTATCATGAATTTCTTTTTCTTATATCATTTATGTTGAAAGCTCTATGTCAAGTCTTACGTAGGTAGTCTAGATAATTGCTTTATATGCTATTAGCTTCTATGTTTAAAAGCTCTTTTAGAAAGTGGATCATGTTTATTATACTCATTCCTTTTCTATAAAGATTATGCTGAAGTACATATTATGCTATAAGAGCAAGGGCGGTCCTATGATATCTAAATATTCCTATTAATCTTTGGGTTTCTTATTTTTGTTGGACCTTAATGGATGCTTCCCACGGGAAGATTTGAATGATTGCTCTATGCTTTTCTCTAGCCTTAGTCATTCGTTCTCTTCCCAACAATGAAGGTTCTATGGAATTTTGTATCTATTTCATGAGGAATAAGGAATTGTTAAATTTTGAAATGTTGTAAAGACTTTGGCTCATCACTATCTTTATGTTTTTCATTGCATTTCTCTTTTTTTCCCTTTTCCCAAGCACATAGAAGATTTGAATTTCTTTAAAAATCCTGGAGGTCATTTAGTGAGGCACAATTCAGTCCCCCACTCGTTGAATTTCCCGTAAGGTTGTTCGAAGAGGCGCAAGATTTTATGATCAATACTTCTTTTTTCTGGCACGTTCGATGGGACTCAAGTTTTCGCAAATGTCTAATTAGAGCTTTTTAGAAATATTTTATAAATTAGACTAAGAAGAGATGTTGGCAATCTCATGCACAGAGTTCAAACGAGAGCATCTTTTAGAGGTAATTTCCAGTACTCCCAACTACCCATTTTGACCCCTAGGTGAAGACAATTTACAAGTTATGTATCACTTGTTGGGAGCAAAAGAGTGAGAAGTGTTAGCCCACAATCTAGAGCTCAAGGGGTGAATGTTCAAAATCATAATACCGGTCTACCCTGTCCATAGCAATCTATTTTCAATGGCTCATTTAGGTGCTCCCGCTCTTAGAAATTTTGTAACCTAGGATAGTGGCAGCCCATTACTTCCACCCACACCCCCAGATGTGTGGCCCGCCATACCTTCCAATGCTCTCAAAACAATTCCAAGGTTCACTGGGGAGGATTTTAAAACCCCTTATGAGCATCTCTAGGATATAGTAGAGGTATGCAGAGTCCATAAAATAGCAGAAGAAAATGTGGCCCTCAAACTACTGACTACGTCTTTCAAAGGGAAGGCTTGGGACTAGTATAGATCCCTGACTTCAGGATCCATCCACTCTTGGGATCAACTCGGGGAGAAACTGTTTGAACACTTCTCAAAGAAAGGATATCGCTCGTCCTTACTACAAAAATTGATCACTATCAAGAGAGTCTCGCAAGGGGCCATGGTTGACTTCAACACTAGGTTTCACAAAACCTAGCAGAGGATTCTCGTGATAGCTAGGGCTCCAACGACTATGGCATATATGTTCTATTTAAAGGCCTTCAATTCATACATTGTAGCCATGGTATAGTTAATGGGAGGAGATACCTTGCTTGACACATACAATTTGGATATGCATGTAGAGAACAGTTTAATTGATGCCGAAAAGCTTTCACCATGACCATCGATGCCCATGTTCACAGAGATCTCTGGTGGACCCCAGGAAGAAGCAACTCCCATTACTTCCGCCCTACTCCCCAGCACACTGAATGCACCATCGCCATCCATGTATGTGTACCCAGGCGCACAGCCTCGCACGTTAGGCTCTTCTTCACTAGCAATGGATGTCAATGATATGAAGAGCCTCATGTGATCCTTTACAAATGAGCTAGTCCTTATCCAGCGTCAACAAGCAACACCTTTGAAGCCTCCTGCACAAACTTATCAAGGAGGAAGTTCACCTTACCAACAAAACACATACCAAGGAGCTCTGAAAGGAAGTAATCAACAACATGTTTCTATGAACCAGATAGTCTTAGTCACCATACCACTTTAGACTATCAAGAACAACCCAAACAAGGATTTGGTCCCAAGTTAGAATAACTTGGCAAAAGATGAGAACACGCAGTGCTTCCCATGTAATGATAACCATATGCCCCAAAATTGTCTGAGGGGAAATCTTCAATATAATATAGCAGAATAGAGAAGCCAAGGTGTGTTTTCAAACATAGAAGATTATCAGTCTCCCAGAAAGGAGAAGGCCCGCTTTAGAGTGAAAACACAAGGAAGTCGTTAGAGCAAGAGTTGGATATATCACCAAACTAGGTGTTTTTTTCTTGGATGGAAGAGGAAGATGCAGTATTCAAAAATGATGTTCTGACAACCAACACTCCACAGGTACAGTTGAATTACAATAAGCAATCCAAGAGAAGACTCACTGGAAAGTACATGAAACAATCACAACCACAACAGCCGTAGCTACAACAATGACAACCACAAGTAAAACAAGCTCCACTATTGCCAAGAAATAATATGGCCATGGCCTTGAGCCAAACTCCATCGGACCAGCCTTTGCCTAAGGCAAAAGAAATACCATCGTTCAATCCTAAAGTTTCGCCAGTTAGAATGCTTAATGTAGTAGAGCAACTAAAGAAAGCGCTTTCTAACATGTCTTTGTGGGACATTATATCAATAGCAAAGCAAAAGACACTGCTCTAAGAGGCATTAAAAAAATAAGAATAGTCACCGCAGGTGGGTACAGTCCCATTGAGCAACCAAGATGGAGGAAAAGGGCCTGCATCAGACCCTCAACCCCTAGGAGCTATGGCATACATGAATGTCACAGAAAATACAAGCACATAAAAGTTAAGAAAACCAAAGCCTACTCCTTTCTTTTTAACACTTATTGTGGGAGATAAGATTTTGCACAATAATATGATCGATTCAGGAGCTAGTACCATGGTCATGTCCAAACAAGTGGTTGACACCCTGAATCTTAAGTATGAGCCTCTTGAGAAAGGGATCATGCAATTAGACAGGAAGAATGTCCTGACTATCGACTGCGTTAAGGATCTTTCTTTGAATTTATTCTCATGTTCGAGCCAAACCGTCACACAAGAAGTGGTCATAATCGACATACCCTCTTTTTAAGAAATGTGTCTTTCAAGAGACTTCACAATGAAGCTTGAAGGATATCTAGTGCTTGATTATTCTCATATGATATTATGGATGAAGCACGAGGAAAATATGAAGATCTTTTATGAGCCTTTTCACCTCAAGCATATAACATAAGATGCGGTACTAAGCTTCAAGGAAACACATACTTCTTTCTCAAAAAAGGAGACGTATTGTGTAGAGATGTTAAAAGAGGAGGACACAAGTGATTGAACCCCTAAAGAGGAGGTCCTACTCAATTAGTTCATCGATTATGACCCATTCAAAAAATTCCATGCTACTAGGTTAGGCACCTATGTGATCTTTGACGATGACCAAGTCCTCCCAAAATTGGTAAAGGAATAGGAGAAATCTAGTGGACTAGGTGACAACAGTTTATGGACACTATATTTCAATGGCGCCAAATGCAAAATCGATTTCGCAGCCATCATTCGACTAGTAAATTTATTTTAGAGCTGGCATTCAACTAGTATCTCCAATCAAGTCGAAGACCCTCAAGGATTTCCACTTTTAGTTCTCATGCTCAAATAACGACACAAAATATGAATCTTTGGTCCATGGTTTGACTCTCTCAGAGCGGATGGGCATAAAGAGGATACAGGCATTCAAAGATTCAGAGTTGGTTATAAGCCAGGTTCGCGGACAGGTGGCCACTAAAAATGTGAGAATGAGATCTTATCGACACAGAATATGGGACCTGATCGAAAGTTTCAAAGCTTTTAATATACAAGTTGTCCCACAAATTCAGAATTCAGTTATGGATCGAATGGCTTTGATTGGATCACAATTTGAGCCAACCCCCGAATCACCCATAAATCAACATGCAGTGCATACCATTGTCCGACCATCAATACCCGATAATGATCAGAACTGGAAAGTTTTTGAGGACGATGCTCAAATCACCACTTTTCTACAAAAGGTGGGGAAAGCTTTTGATCATTCACAATTTGAAGCTAGAAGGGTTACCAAAGAATGAGTAATTCAATTGAAAAGAAATAAGCTCCCATGGGGCTTCATTTCTCCTGAGAATCTCTTCAACTACAAGGATGCAAGCAATAGTAAACAAATAGTCACCACCGACGAAGGAGACTGTGAAGACCTCGATGTCGGAGGAGGAAAAAAGCTAAAAGTCAGAAGGAACGTCTCGCAGGCAGACAAGGAAAGTTTGAAAGGCTTATGTGCTAGATATGATAGGGTTGTAGCTTGGACCTACAATGATCTCAAGGGATACAATCCAGGCATTGTCCAACATACTATTGACTTAGCCGAAGGCTCAAAATCCCTCTAATCAAAACAAAGGTTGGTTAATCCGAAGGTGGAAGCACTAATGGTACAGGAGCTTATGAAATTGGTTGAGTCAAGGATCATATACCCGACCAAGCATTCCACTTGGGTATCCAATCTGGGCTTGGTCTGAAAGAAAAATGGTGACATACAACTCTACGTGGAATTTTAGGATTTCAACAAGGCCTTGTTGAAAGATCACTACCATTTACCCTCAATAGAGTGAATTTTATAGATCATGGCCGGATCAGAGATGTTCTCACTGCTCGATGGTTTTTCAGGGTGTGTAGACATCAAAAATATACTGATTGACATCATGCATCTGATCCTGACTTACTAACATCATTTCTTCCTAAATCATCCCTCGGTCTAACCATTTAATCAAATTCCCCTATTTGATTAAATTCATCAATATTTGTTTCTTAATTAAATAAATCATTTTGTCTAATTAAGTCACTTTCTCTTGTTAATTAAATCAATCCATCTGATCTAATTATCCCTATTTTATTAAATAATCAATTTATTTGATTAAATCTCTAAAGTCTATCCATTAAATTAAATAAATTAAAAATCTTATTTGATTTAATCTAACACCATCCCTTTTGATTAAATAAATCAAAATATTTATTTAATTAGCCTCTTATCATATTCCTCTCTTATCTGATTTAAATAAATCCATAAATTTGAGTCAAATAAGTCACATCATCTAATCTCTTGTTAAATTAATTAAACCCTTGATTAATTTAACCTCATCTCATGTCACATCCTCTAGATAATGCAAGTTGCACATGAAAATAGATTTAATTCATTTATTAAATCTCTATTTTCCTCACATGGCATCTTTTGGAATATTCTCTCAATTTGAATTCAAAAATTCCAAGTCAATATGTACATCCAACAAGGCATTTAAAACCTCTTACATGTCCTTTGCCTTGAGCCAAGTGGCATTTATTGCATTTTCCCTTCCCTCTTACATGTCATTTCAACAAATTTGAATTTCAAATATTGGCATTTATTGGCACAAACCCCAAATCTTGCACAACCATCATCCATTCATAGCTTGACAAGTGGCACCATATCCTTGGATGAAAGTTAGTCCCACATTGCTCAAATTTGGGCTTTCATCCATCTTGAAATCCTATAAATGAAGAGCTCCTCTCCTCATTTCATTATCCACAATTTGAGTAAAGTTACCATGCTCAAATATCTATCAAGTTTCACACCATTGAGTTCATAGCTAGGTTCTTTTGCAGATTTGGCTTGGAGTCTTCATCATTCATCATCAAAAGTGGATCAAAGTTCATCATCAAGTCTACATATTGAAGCTTGCAATCATAGGAATTGGGAAAGGGCCAAATTTCCACATCAAATTGGCACCAATTCCCCCATGGGATCAAGAGTTTGCTATTTAAATTAGGATTTCATCTTTGGTTTATCATTTTTTCATTGTGTTCTTGCATATTTCCATTCCTAGTTTGAATTGTAAATGGATTCCATGGGGAATCCTTGTTTATACTTGCAATATCTAACTTAGGGTGTTTAATCTCTTCGTTTTGCAGGTACATAGATTTGGGGTTCACATTTTGGCACTAGAGGGAGGGCTAGACATCATAAATTCTAACATTTCCTCAAAAATTTTGCATTTTCTTGACACAAGAAATTCTGACGTGGGCTCTTTAGCGTCGCTGTTTTTAGCACCGCGAGCTTGTCAGCGTCACTATTTTAGCACTGCGGGCTCGCCAGCGTCGCTATATAGCACCGAGCGAGCATAAAATCTTCTGCTGGACTCATCCCGCCAATAAATTTCAAATTTGAAACTGTGCCACTAGACTTGCCGATCTGCAGAAGTTTTGAAAAATTCTCAAACCATGGTGCTTTCAAAAATTGTGACGTTGGGCGAAAAGAGTGACGCTATTGTGCTCTCTGTCCCGACACAGAGCACCGCTAACTGGTAAAGCGGCACTATAAGAGCGACGTTGGAAGGAAAAAATAATGACGCCTTCACGGATTGCGACACTGGAAGACAGTAAAAGGGAAAAATTAAATTTTTAGCACGTGCTTTAATTTATGATTGCTCCTTCCTCTATTTTCTGCTTTTTAATTTATGTGTTTTTCCAGAATTTAACTATTTTTCTTCTTTGTAGGTTGGAAGCCAAAAGCAAAGGAAGAAGGAGCATGGTGATGATATCTTATCTAATCAAAGTGTTTTTAAACACTTAAGTGTTTGTTTAACACTTCCTTAGGAATTTTTCATCTTTTTCTTTCTTTAGAACACTAGCTTTCATTTGGGTTTAAAAAGGATTCTTTTTGTTTATTTCTTGCAAATGGATTTAAAAAGAATCTTAGGATCTACAACTTACTACATTTTGTTTATGGATTAAACAATTGAACAAATGTCTTCCACTTGTGATTTGGTGCTCCAAAATGAACTCACATATTGCTTTGAGGGTTTAAAAAGAACAAGTGTAGTTGTGTTTTTCATGAGGGCTTACTTAGACTAAAGCCATTGGAAAAGGACGTATGTGCTTCTCTCGCACTTTATAGCGATCTTGAGAATCAAAAGGTCTTTTCCATGACTTTGGGTTAAGACAAAGCAATCACCTCCACACTTAGATTTGGGCTTAAAATTGAACAAACTATTGTGTGAGTGTGAGTGTGAGTGTGAGTGGGGGTTTTCGCATACATTCTCTCTCTTTGTTGCTATCAAAGATTGATCAGTTACGATTTTGTTCTTCATTCACTTTTGTTTATCTTAGAGGGCCTGCCTTGTGGGAAAAAGTAATCACCCAAGGGAATGACTCAACCGGTAACACTCTAAAGCCAAGAGTATTTCCAGTCGAGATATAAATGTGGATATTGGAAGAAACACCAATATCACGTGGTTGACTCCGACAAGATGGATCCGAAAGGGGACTCTTGCCATGTTGGGTCAACTCCTACAAACGGAAAGTCCTTACTAGAACCCATGTGCTAGAATTTTCCAAAATCCTTAAACTATTTGTTGGTGCAAGAACGGTCGTTCTGAAGCCACCCCACACTTTTACGGTCTTCTAGTAGAAATGGAAAATATGCCATGGGAGTTTCATGGGTGTTGATGCTTGGCTGCCCCGTATAAGTGAGTGTCGTGGAGGGGAGCCAGTGAGGTCAAGCATCTAACCATTCGCTAGAGATAAGCGTAGTTGGACTTGTCCAAGTGGGAATCCAACAAATATTGTCTTTCACATCCATAGGATTGTACTTATTCTTGGGTTACAAAATGCATTACTTGATCGAAAACATCATGGAAACAAACACTTAACATTATCCAAATTTCAAACCCTTTTGAGGACAAATACAATTGACTCAATCCACATGTTATTGCTTTCCCTTGGGATTACATCCTTAGAGGTTTCTAAGCATTGGATTATATCTCAATTTTCCTTCTTAAGTAAACAATAGGAAACCCTTGCCTTAAGGTCATTAAATTTCCACATAACATATCTTGTGGGGTTTGAAGAGATTAAGACATTGGACATCTTAGTTTGAAAACCTAATTGAAGAAAGTGTTTTTGGTAAAATAAATACATTAAGCAAAGCTAAAAAAAATGAACTTCCATATGTGTTGAAGACTCCAAAATCCCAAAAGCAAAAATCATTGATTGGAAACATGAATGTTCAAATGAAATCATTTCTTGGTTACAAAGGTCATTAGGAAGCATTTGCATGCTCTTCAATACCTAGATCTAGGCAAACAAAGTGTACCTTTTTAGGTTCATCTTAGGATCAAAACATATCAAAATCATTTTTCACCCATCCTCCAAAACATCAAATCCATATCATCATCACCTTTTGAAAAATCTTAAAATCATCCTTGATACTAGGCTTTGTGGTAAAACCAAAATCATTGAAATCATTGAGACAAAATCCTTGAGAACATTTATCAAAACACCTTTGGTTAAGTATGTGTAGATGCATCCTTTTGCATATACTTAGTCAAAGTTATCATCTTGTCTAACTTAGCGTATGTAGATGAATCCTTCTTCATATGCTTAGTGAAACAATAACCTTGTTTGAATAGGTGTGGGTAGATGCATCCTTCTCCTCACACATATTCAAATTATCATCTTTTGAACAAATCTATCCCTTAGATCATCATCCAACATCTTAGGGTCCTTTTGTTCAAAATCCAAATAAAAAATCCAAATAAAAAATCAAGGACAAAATCTCAAAATCTCAAAACCCCAAAATCAAGAATCAAAATCCACAAAGTGCTAAAAGCCTAGTGTCTCACTCAAGATTTATCAAAAAACCAAAACATCCATACCATCCATCCCCAAAGCATCATCATCATATCATCACATTTGATCCTTAAAGCATCCTAAAAACTTTACACTTTGGGACATAAAATAGAGAACAATCCAAAGAATCAAGAGATTCATCTCCCATATTCTCAAAGATTGATCCTTGTTTTATGGTTCAAACGAGATCTCAATATGAGAAGAGTATGGAAGCCAACGAAGAAACTCCTGCTTCAAGTGATCTTAGCCAAAAAAATGCAGAAATGAATCTCGCTGAATCAAGCAATCCATTGATCCCCTCATCATCCCAAAATCCACAAGAAGAAAATCAAGGGGAGGACCTCACGTTCGGAATGTCTCGCGAGGAAATGACATAAATGCTTCAAAATCCGGACAACCATAGAATCATCAACATCATGATGATACTTAACCCTTTGTTGTACATGCTTGAACTAGCAAAACAAGGGGCCAAGTTGCCTTCGGATTTTGATGTGAGTACTATAGTGGATACATCTTTTCCACCAATCTCATCCACCATCCCCATTTCATCTACACCCCCATCTCAAAATATCATGCAAAACATTCCACAAATCACGACATCGATTGCTCCAACTCAACCAAATGTCAACAAGGGAAACACATTTCTCAATGCTCTTTAATCACATCCCCTTGTTAACAATCAAAATTTGGACGCAAACACCACATTGGAACAAAAAATACTCAATAACCCATTACACAAATATGTTCCACTCACTTTACATTATGACCCATCATCAACATCTTTTCATGGAGCACCACAAACACCGCTTCTCACAAATTCACAAGAAGAGGGAGATACATTCGGACTAGGGGGCTTATTCAACACCATGACATTTTCACAACAAATCACACCTCTCACATTTCCACCTCTTTCGCCATTGCCATTATCATCCACACCACTTCTTGGTTTAGGGATTCCCCCTCTACCAAGTATCAATCAAACCTATATCCCAACCATCAATCAAAGCATTGCACCAAACACACAAAATTTGTCATTGATATCGCAACAACAAACGACGAATGCACAAGCAATGGCAACATCATCAAACATCCCCCTAACATCACAAAGCATGGTCTCTCAAGGACCAATCACATCAATACCATTATACAACACCCAAAACATCAACACAACATCATCACTTACCACCATTCTAGCACCACCCCCACCACCACCAATGTTCACCACAGCAAACCAATTCAATGCAACATTGCAAGCCGCTTTTCAAAGAGGATACCAACAAGTGCAGAAACAAAAAATCATGCAACAAGCTGCTCAAGCTGCACAAGCTACCAAAGCTGCACAAGCCGCATTACAAGTGCAACAAGCACAACAAGCCCAAGCTTTATTACAACAACAACAACAACAAGCCGCCCAAGTTGCACAGGCATTATAAGCACAAAGAGTCGCTCAAGCACAACTTTTATTGCAGCAACAAGTAGCACAAGCGCAAGCCTAAGCTCAAGCGTAATCTTAATATCAAGTACATCAAGCACAAGCTCAAGTACAACTTCTTGCACAAGCAGCGCAAGTGCAAGCATATCAACAAGCACTAAAGCAATACCAAGAGCAGCAAGAAGCAGCAGAATTGGCAGCCCAACAACAAGCGTTGCGGGAACAACAACAAGCACAATAAGAGTTGTTGAAGCAACAACAAGCGCAACAACAAGCACAAATTCTAGCGCAACAACAACAAGATCAACAACAAGCATCGTTCATACAAAAGCAAGTAGAAGCCTACTTTGCTCGACAGAACATGCAGATACCATCAAACAATGCACCGACCAACCCATCCACCCAACCAACAATTCAAACACCCCAAAACACTTTCATCCCACCCCCTGATCCCCAGAATGATGTGATGACACAACTCAGGTTGCTCTCGCAACAAGTGCTCGACCTTCAATCGGGGCAGACAACCAAAACGTAGAACAACTTGTGTCCCTATCCATTTGATAGGAGCCTAGACATGAAACCATTCCCTAAGGGATTTGAAATCCCCAAATTTGACAAGTATTAAGGGATGGGAAACCCTGAAGATCACATCAGGGAATTCTAGGTTCATTGTATGGAGGTCGCATATGACGATACTTATCCGATGCGGCTATTCCCTAGGAGCTTGGCAAGTCTCGCTATAGAATGGTTTTCCCGCTTACCTTCAGGAATTAGAAAATTCCAAGAAATCAGAGATGAATTCATAAGGAACTACGCATGTAACATCACAATGGATGTTAGTCTCGAAGAATTATACACTCTAAAACAAGGAAAGAATGAATCTTTTGCTTCATTTCTTCAACGATGGCGATCCAAGGCCAATCGGAGCAAGTGGACCATGCCAGAAGAACAAGTCTGCACGATCATAGCCAACCTTGAAAGTTGCATGTCATTTCATCTCAAGGTTTAGGGAATCACCACATATGAGCAATTAATATCCAAGGCGCTTAGCATCGAAAGAGCCCTTGTGACCCAACTCGCAGAATCAACGTCATATCACAAATAGAAAAATAGTCGCCCACCATCAAATTACAATGATAAACCTTGAACATGGGCAAGAAACAAGAACATCACTAATGATGGTGTCGTTGATGCCAAGGTGGTCATCAATGGTCCACGCCAAAATACACCCGCACCGCAAACCCAACCACAACGCCAAAACACTCATCACACAACATATCAACCCAACAACAACCCAACCATCAATAACCTCAATGATCAAAGAGGACCACCCCAATGCAAAACATACCCTAAATGAAAATACACTATGTTGGGGGAACCACTTGAGGACATCATGAAAAGGTTGATCGATGAAAAGCTCATCAAGGCTCCTACCTTCGAGAATTACCAAGAACCCGATGTCAAACCTCCTTGGTACAATGAGAATCAACTTTGTGAATTCCACAAAATCAAAGGTCACACCACAAATAACTACATGAGACTCAAAAATATCATCCAAGATCTCATTGACAAAAGAATCATAAACATGAAACAACCTACTGGAAATTAGGACTTAAAAATCTACACAAATCCGATGTCGAATCATGGCAACAAAGAGAATAAAAATGATAAAGGGAAGGGTAGTGTAAATCATGTATACAAAATTGTTGTTGCCTCCCTAAATGAAGACTGCATGGTCATCACCATCAAGGGTGCCCATGCCAAAGATTGTGGAGTCACCACAAGAGGCGGTAAAGTCACCATTACAGGATCATCCCAACCTAATAGAGTCCCTTCATCTAGAGCCGTTTTGCATAGCTACAATGTTTTCGAGCAACTCAAGAGAACACCAGCACACATCTCCATCATGGAGTTGTTAAAAATATCATCAACACATAAGAGGATCCTTGAGGAAGCATTAGCCTCATCCATTGTCCCCGCAGATCTCGATGCGGACCAATTCCAAGCTATGGTCAGGAATATCATAACACCTAATCTCCTTACATTCTCTGACCAAGATTTCCCTACCCAACCATCTCACAACCGCACACTTCATCTAGAAGCCATTGTAAACAAGAGCAAAATCAAAAGGGTCTTGGTGGATGGAGGTGCAGGTTTGAACATTTGCTCTCTCAGCCTAATCAAACAATTGAAAATATCAAAGGATTCCATCAACAAAGGTAAGGGCATCATGATAAGAGTGTATGATGACCAAGAAAGAGTGTCTCAGGGCACAATCAAACTCCTTATTCAAGTAGGGCCAACACTCATGGAAACTACATGTCAGGTCTTGGACCTCAAATTGCCATACAACATCCTCCTAGGATGCCCATGGATTCATGCAATGAAAGTCGTAGCATCAACCTTCCACCAATGTGTGAAATTTACACATAATGGACAGGAAGTTACCATCCATGGAGATCCTGAGTCATTTTCATATTGCAAAAATCTTGAAGCCAAGTACTACAAAATTCCCCAAGTGCCAAAAAACGATGAGGGACTATCCACACCATACATCGATCCCACCACCCTCACATCCACTTCTGCGACAGAGACACCCGCCATTCCCACCATTCCCACCATCTCTGACATCAAGCTCATCATCCAGGAGGATGGTTGTGGAAGTTATAGGATCCCTAATAATGCTTTTGTGATAGGAGAGTTACCTCAATCTCCTAGATCACGTGGACGTCCACAAGAAAACCAAACGTCTACATCACAAACCTATCCTGAAAACTATCCAGAATTCACAAGATGGGGAGACCTTAGCTATGAGGTTATTGAAGTAGATCCATCTCACATGTATTGAGATGAAAGACCGACACCTGAATTACCAATGGATGAAACAAGCAGGGGCCTACAAATGATGTTCGCAATGGGCTATGAAAGAAATCAGAGACTGGGACAAAATGACAATGGGCTCATAATACCTATCATGCCAGAGACGCGACCCATAATAAATCTTGGTCTTGGATGTGCCACTCTGAGAATAACCATACGTGGTCGAACTCCTCTGGTTAGAGCCACTAGTGTCTCTCCTCAGCCAGTGCTAGAATAGCTACACTCACCAATAGTCACAAGTAGAGACACACATAATTTCATAGCTGAGCCCTATATTAGTAGCGATGATGAAGATAGCTTATCCAATCTACCTAGGCTATTCGAAGATACCACCCTGTGTATGATTAGTACCATATCCTTTGAACCAGATAGTCAAAATCATGAGATTCGTTTAGTCTACCCCCAACTGATCGACTATGACCAACAAGGACCACCAGTTCTCGATACATTCAAAAATGATGAAGTGCTCTCAGAATTCTTGGGATTGAGGGATAACATTCCGGATGGGGATCACAAGGCAGGATTTATAATGGAGTTAGACACACAGGCATATTACGTGGAAATGATTGAATCCTTTAGTCACAAAAGTGAGAAATTAAGAATCATATCCAAGTCCTTGAGTGAAAACCACATTGTGGCACTCTCCAACAAGAAAATAGTAAAAAGAAAGGATGTATCCAACGGTGAAAACCTCTCTGAGGCACCCGAGGATGAAGGATTCAATCTTCCCTTAAGAGCTATTCATCAAGAGAAGTCAACAGTCTTGGCCGAAAAATGCAATCCAGTCAACATAGGAACAAAGGAGACCCTACATATCACATTCTATGTGGAATCTCTATTATCAGAAGAGCAAGAACTCTTAGCAACATTCCTAAAGGAGAGACAAATAAACTTCACATGGAGTTATGCTGATATGTCAGGGCTAGATCCAGAGACAGTTGTCCATCATTTAGCAGTATATACAGAAGCAAAACCGGTCAAACAAAAGCTTCGAAAGATGCATCCTCAAATAGCCTTATTAGTCAAAATGGAGTTCAAAAAGTTGTTAGATGTAGGATTTATCCAACCAATTGATTATCCAGAATGGGTATCAAATTTGGTACTTGTTTCAAAACCTGACGGAGCTATTAGAATCTACACGTATTTCATAGATTTGAACAAAGCATGTCCCAAGGATGATTTCCCGCTCCCCAACATCGACATGATAGTAGATATGACAGTAGGGCATGAAATGCTATCACTTATGGACAAATTTTCAGGATACAACCAGATCATGATAGCAAAAGAAGATCAACACAAGACAACTTTCACTTGTCCATGGGGGACCTATTGTTGGAACATGATGCCATTCGGCCTAAAGAACATAGGAGCAACCTATCAAAGGGCCATGACACTAATATTTCATGATATGATTCACAAGACAGTTGAGGACTATGTTGACGACATCCTAGAAAAGTCAAGGAAAAGACAAGATCATATAGCAACCCTAAGTGCTATCTTTGACAGACTGGAGGAATACAAAGTTAGACTAAATCCCAAGAAGTGTGTCTTTGGCATACAATTAGGTAAACTGCTAGGATACATAGTCTCCATGAGGGGTATTGAGGTGGATCCGGCAAAGGTGAAGGCAATCCTTGATATGGAAGCACCAAAGACACTAAAACAATTGAGAGGCCTCCAGGGTCGACTTCAATCCATCTGACGGTTCATAGCACAACTGGCAGACAAGCAGAACCCATATTTGCATCTACTCCACAAGGGGGTAGCATACAAATGGGATTCAAAATGTGAAGAAGCATTTAACAAAATCAAGGAATACCTACTGACACCTCCAGTGTTAATGCCACCTATCCCGAGAAAGCCATTAATCTTATGTGTCAGCAACAGCAGCAGCCCTTGGAGCTCTTCTTGCTCAGCATGATGAAAACAGAATGGAGAGGGCCATCTACTATATCAGCAGGACAATGGTCAGTCACGAGCTAAATTACTCATTCATCAAAAAATCTTGCCTCGCCGTGGTGTTTGCATCCCAAAAATTTAGACATTATATGTTGGCACACAAGATAAAGCTCATCGCAAAAATTGACCCCCTCAAGTATCTCCTATCCAAGGCAATGCTCACAGGAAGAATGGAAAAGTGGGTAATGATATTGTCAAAGTACGACATTGAGTATGTAGAAAGGAAAGCAATCAAAGGTCAAGTTATTGCAGATCAACTAGCAGAAGCATCCATTTATTCTGAGAACCCTCTTGTATCAGAATTCCCAGATGAATCCATTTTTAACCTCAACATAGCGGACCACTGGAAACTATACTTCTATGGCTCATATACACAACATGGATCAGGAGCTGGTGTCTTCTTCATCACCCCATAGGGGGACTGCATACCAAGGTCATACAAACTAGCATTTCCTTGCACAAATAACATAGCAGAATATGAGGCTTTGACTATAGGCCTCAAAATAGTAGTACAATGGAATATCATAGCTCTCAAGGTATATGGAGACTCTCAGTTGATCATAAATCAGGTCAATAATGAATATCAGACTAAGGATGACAAGCTAACCCCATATAAGAAACTGGTGGAGACTTTAAAGGAATCCTTCATTGACATAAAATTTGAGCAGATTCCAAGAACTAACAACAGAGCAACTAATGCCATGGCTAGAATTGCGTCCCTATTAGACATCCCTCATAACGTACCAAAATATGAATTTCTGATCGAGCAGCTTCTCATTCCTACATTTGAGGTACCGGAATCAGAATATGTGTGTGAAATCGTTAGTCCTGGCGATCCTTGGTATCATGACATCTATACATATCTTTGAATAGGAGTCTTACCTGCTGACCTACCATCGAGCCTAAAACAAACCTTTATCAAAAAGGCATCTAGATTTGTCATCCTAGGTGATACCTTATACCATAGAAACATATAGGGTACTTTACTACGCTATCTAAATGCTGAGGAGGCATTAACTGCTCTAACCGAGGTTCATAATGGTATCTATGGCTCACACTTGAGTGGAATGACCATCGCCAAGAAATTGTTGAGGTTGGGGTATTACTGGCCCACAATGGAGAAAGAAGCGCATGATCATGCTAAAAGGTGTTTACAATGTCACCAGCATGGGGATCTCATCCATGCTCCTGCTCAAGAGCTTCACCCGATCGTCACACCATGGCCCTTCTCACAATGGGGACTCGATCTCATTGGAAAAATCACATCCACCTCATCCAATGGCCACAAATTCATTATAACTACAACTTAGTACTTCACAAAGTGGGTGGAAGCCATACCCATGACATATATCATTGGGAAGCAAATCTCAAATTCGCTATTATCTCATCGTGGATGCGGTGTCCCACAAGCCATTATCTTAGATAATGGGACACCATTCAAGAATCAGGATGTCCATGACTTGTGTGAGAAATTCAAAATCTAGTATCGCTTCTCCACCCCATACTATCCCCAAGGCAATGGCCAAGCAGAAGCCATGAACAAAACCATCCTCAAAATCCTTAAGAAAATAGTCAATGACACACCCGGTGTGGCGGCACTGCTGACTTAATCACGCCCTTTGAAGACATCAAGCCGACATCAGCACACCCGCGGTGCACCCCATTACTCCTTGGTCTATGGATGCCGAGGTTGTACTCCCAATTGAGATAGAGCTCCCATCCCTGAGAATATCATTGCAAAACCTCATCACGGCTGAGGAATATCGGGTGTCAAGATTAAATGAGCTGGAGCTATTGGATGAGAGATGCATAGACACTTTGAATCATCTGCAAGTCTACCAAAATAGACTCAAACAGAGCTACAACAAGAAAATCAGAAGCAAGACTTTCCAAGTCAGAGAATTGGTCTTAAAAGAAAATCAGAAGAATGTCCCAAATCCTAGCAGCAAAGGCAAGTTCGAACCCAATTGGTTAGGGCCTTTCATCGTCACAACAAGCTATAAATCAGGGGCATATCAGCTATCAACACCCGAAGGGGAACCTCTGCAGGAGCCCATGAATAGCTCCCATCTCAAAAGGTTTTATGCCTAATTCTTCCGGGTATAAAACCAAAAATTGAAAAGTCACGAAAAAATGGTTACTTTGGTGAAAACCTGGCAAACAGGCCCCTTGGTGACAACAAAAAAATTCAAAAAATCCAAAAAATCCAAAAAAAAAAGAAAAAGGATCAAAAAAATCACCCTCTAGTGAAAACCACTTTGGTGGCACTATGGGCAGGTACCTCGGTGAAAACTTGGCAAACATGCGCCTTGTGTAAATAAACACTGTCCATCCACCAAGATTTTTATGGCTTGATTTGCATCATCCCTTCATTTCGCTTCCATCATCCATCGCATTCAGGTCTCCATCCATCACACATCCACTTGCATCTGCACCATAGCTTGGTCCTGTGTTCGTATCATGATCCCTCCTAGTACTACTCGGCCCATCCTCAAAGATAACTTGTCCTGCCTTTATCCAAAAACATCAAAAAACTTAGAAAATCCAAAAAACATCAAAAAAATTAGAAAATCCAAAAAACATTCAAAAAATATCAATAGCTAAAAATAGGGTCGTCTTGGCGAACTACGTCATCTCTGAGCTTGAACGTAGGCAAGGTTGATCTTTGGTCATCCCCCGAGACATTTAGGTCAGTCCTATAGGAGTCTGTCATAATAAACTGACATTTCATCATGTATATCATCATTTGTAAATCGATCGAGTCGTCAGTCGAACTACGTGGTCTCTGCGTGTATAACGTAGGCAAGGCTCATCTGTTGATCAGCCCCCAAGGCCCCTAGGATAGGTCTTTAGGTTAGTCTCTTGGTCAAAATCTAAAAAAATCCCAAAAATATTGGAAAATCCAAAAAATCAAAACATTTGTAAAATCCAAAAACATCAAAAATAGCCTCAAAACATGTCAAAACGTCAAAAAAACATCCAAATATTTGAAAAAATCCATTTTCCTCATCTCTCTTGCACCCGCAATAAGCATCACTCACAATAAACTGATCGTCATCCTTAACCTTTGGTGAAACAATTCGAAACAAGTTTAGCAGGTTTAAAAATAGAACTCAAAAAAATGCCAAGTCTTAAGTCTAGGTCAGTGAGTAAACAAATTGGTCATTTCTTCGTATCGCTAACACCATCATCTAAATTTGTCCCATATCAATCATCCCTTATAAATTAAATGACGTGCCGCCATCCACTAACATGTTCTAGGATGAATCCTTCCTACAATGGGCATTATCTTTTGGCAATAAGTTTCTCTTATCATCTTAGAAAACACATCTTTTTCTGTTAGCGGTATTGAAGAGCATTAGTCTATTTATTTACTTGGTCTTTTCTTTTGACTTATCTTATTTTGCGCTCATTCCAAGGACATCTCGATGATATCCCACAATAGCAGATTTAGAGAAATAGGAACGGGGCAATGATCATTATCTTTTGTCTGCTGTGCTTGTTGGACGTTCTTGCAATATAACCTCGGTGAATACTTGCTTTGTTAGACATATATGGAAGAGGTCTAGGACAACTTGTTGACTATTATAGGGATAGGTTTACCTTTCTGTGTTTTGGTCTGAAATGTCTGAAACTTCTGAAGTGCATCCTAGCAAGGTTTTCGTATGTCAAGTGTGAACAAGAATACTCCTATCTGATTGTTGAGTCAAAGTCCATCACACTAGGTACCACGCCATCCTGGTTCTTTATACCTTGATGCATCATACCACGTGTGTTATCAAACATAAGAAAATTTGGCCCTTTGAAAATCCCAATTCCTCGGCAAGTCATAATCATCATCATCATCATCATTACCGTCTGCATTTGTGTCATCATGCGTCTTGTTGAAATGACTTCTTCTTTTCTTACTAACCACGCTAACCAAGGAACTATGACAGTTGCTCATCATCACCATCACCACCATCGATCCTGCATCCACACATCATTAGCATATTACATAAGCACATCATATAGATATCATTAGCACATTGCATTGCATATGCAAAACATCGCATTCTCATCATATAAATAGGTGCATCCATATCATCGCATTTCACCCATTACATTGCATCTCATAGCATTATATTAATCATTGCATAAACATTGCATTTGCACTTCATAACCATTTCACATTACCATCTAAATCATCACATAACATTTACAAAATCATTTCATAATCATTTATTGCATAATCACAAAACAAATAGGCAGATAAGCATTTAATTCATTACACATCAGCATATCACTTTGCATTGACATATCGTTGCATCACATACATCATTTAGGATAATAACATTTGTTATTCTAAAAAAAAACATCTCATAAAACCATTTGCATCATATCACGACCATCACATCATATTACATTCATAAATAATCTCATAATTAAGTTTTATACACATTATTGCACATCATCGCATCGCATACATCATTAGAAATAAATGCATCCATAACATACAAAAGAGGAATCATACATGCATAAATAAAGGAGTACACATGGCATCACATCAAAATCAGCTCATATATATATCATAGCATCCATATCACTATCATAGTACAAGAATAATCAGATCACTGTATGTGTATGTCAATCGTTACAAAAATGCCCATCGGGGCTATCAAAAATGAGCCCATAAGGCACCAAAAATGTGTATCATCTGAATCATGCCTGATCTTTGTGGATGCTACCCTCGCCCCTGTCACCATGACCCTCTGGTGGTCTCTGACTAGCCCGCTCTGAGTACTTTGGAACCCAGGCTACTCTAGGCACATGGTCATGATAGGCTCGATGGTAGTACTTTGCCTCTCGAACGACCTCCCTATAAGATCAGACCGACACTATACCCTAGGAGGATGAAGCGACTATCATGCTCTCTATCTGCTGCCTATGGCCTAGCTCTATAGCTGCCTGTAGCTCTACGACCTGTCGCTGCTGTACAACCTGATCTCTCTCCACTCTGAGCTGCTCTCTCTCAGCTCGTGCCTGGTCCCTCTCAGCTGTCACTGCTTGCACCTGTGCCTGTAGCTGCAAAATCAAGGCATCCTGTGCGTCTGCCTGCCCTACTGGCTGTACAAGAACCTGACCCTCACCCTCTACTCATGGTGGTGGGACTGGTAAATCTTGCTAATGGTCCTGCATGGGGACATCTCCATGATCTGGTGGAACTGGGGGCACTAGTGGTGGGTCCTGTCGAATCATGACCCTGGGACCTCGTCCTCATCCTCTCCCCCTGCCTCTGACC
>VDFB02361730.1:0-102325 GCA_007258455.2 Sequoia sempervirens
CCGGATGATCAAATTCTGAATATCTGGCGGGTTGCTTTGACATCACGAAGAAAGTACCTAAAGGTGAGAAATAGAAGAAATAAGGCAGGAAGATAGAAAGTTTTTTGCTTATGCATACGAAAAATCTGCAAATCTCTTCTTCGAATCTTGATACAACCTGCATGCAAAGTGGAAATAAAGTCTAGAATTGACTTCCTCTGAAGAATCTGAGCTCGTAGCTTCGAAGAACGCTGAAAACGGACACCTGAATCACCTTAAGCTTGCTGGTCGCTCAAAAGAATGCAAGCTTTCAGAGCAAAAGATGATGCAATAATGGACGCCATCTTGGAAATATATAGAATTTCATCATAAGAAATTCGCACTAAAGCAAGCATGCATTAAAAATGGCGCTAGGCTTCTTATTGGTCTTCATAGTAGTTAACTAGAACTCAAACAAGCTCAATAAGTGGACGCATTAGGGTTTACCCTTTCAATACTTCAGTTAAACTCAGCATGCGATTTTAGCTCCAGTTAAGACTTGTCTTAAGTTTGCCATCTTCAAATTTACTTTGGATTCATCAATTTTGACCTAAGGCGTGCCCTTTTGCAACTTCAGTTAACAATAAGAATGGGATAAGAGATTCGCCAAACTCATGCAAAGAATATGCTCTAAAAATAGCTAGCCTTTTGGGACTTCAGTTGCCCTTTCCTTGAAAAGTGCGCCATCTTCACTATGTCTTGCTTCACTTTTCAAAAACTAAAAATAGCGACCCTTTTCATGAGTGAAGTCTTCAACTTCAAATTCGCCATTTCTTCACTAAAAATGCTTCATGCTTCACAAATAATACTTCATGCTTCACTTCGTCCCTTTTGAACTTCAGTTAACATTTGATGAAGCGCCATCTTCACAATTTTGACCAAATTCGCCATGCATGCAAACTTCAGTTGACTTTTAGTGGTAATCTTCAGTTAAACTTAACATGCAATCAAGTTAACTGAACATGCAAACTGAAAGATCACTCCACATGCAAACATATGAACTGAAGATAACAACCCAGAAATCGTTCAGTCTAACTGCAGTCAGAACTCCAGTTAAGGTGTCCATTCAACTCACTTTTGAAAATTCAACTTTGAACTCTCAAGCGAATTCCAGACTTAGCCAAATTTCATGGAAATTTAAGCTAAAACCTCTGCCGGGACCTCTGTTCATCCTCTAACACTGGTTGACTGACTTCTCCGATTGGCTGGCTGACAGGTGCATCGCAAAGCTGAGTAAAAACTGATCAAATGATATCTTGACACTGCACGTCATAAAACTGACATCCGAAGGCTCAAAAATCCAAGCGCCTTTTTGAAAAGCTGCTCTTTTTCTCCGATGGCTAAATTCGCTTTAGCCCCTGCGTTTTGCACGGTATCCTACGTAACTTTTCGAAGCAGTCCGTTTGGCGAGCTTGATAGCTCAACTGCGGAAGGCGGCGTGATCTTAGGACCAGGATGTCTGCTTTGGAGGTATTAAAGGCCTAAAAACAGGATTTGAGCCCCTAAAAGATAGGGCGCCTATTTGAGAATGTGCTCCCTTCTCCAGAGATGAAAATTTTGATGTATTTTGTTCAGATTTTCATTTTTCTAAAATCTCTTCAGCAACAGACTGACATAGTACTGACACCAACTCCATATTTGAAAACCCCAAAAACGACCATTTGACAACACTTTAACGAGTTTAAGACTCAATTAAGCAAAATGCCTTAGTGAAGCAAAAATTTTGGTTTTGGGTACAACATTAGGCTCCGTCTGGTGACCATGTCGGATACTTACGGCATAGGAGATCCCTAGAATCTCAGTGTTTCGTAGACCAGTGACTTTATAAGTTGGGTATATGGAGTTAGGACTTTCCTAATCACCTAAACATTAAAGGTCCTAAAAACTTAACCTAAAAATCACCTAAAACAAGACTACTTAAATCACCTAATACACGACAAAACATCACAGAACGGGGAAAAACAAAACAACATAACGATAAAGCATAAAAATTACTTACAAAATATTAACTCCACCCCCGAAGAGTTGAAGTGCTTACGATATTATCCGCTGCATGGCAGCAGGAAGAGCCTCCCACCAATGTCGTTTCTGCCTGAAAGGCTTGACTTCTCTTCTTCTGGGAATTACAGGAGGCAATCCTTCTGGAATGAAGATTCTCAAGTATTCACATATCCATGCAAAAGTACTCTGCCAAAAGTCAGAACATGATGCAAATGGGAAATCTAGTACCTCGAAGGCATTAGTTCTGTTGTAGTCCATCCTGGGAATGTCGAATTCTTCAAACCAATCGATCGAGTTCCAAACTCGATTTCTGTAATGCCGTAGGTGATCTTTTCTGATCTGATAATATCCTTTGACTGGCTCATTGATCAGCTCTACATCACCTTTAACACATAGGAGTTTGATTCCCATGTCTTCGGCATCTTTGAGGCCTTGCAAAAGCACCTCTTTTTCTGCTCTAGTGAATTCCAATTGCTGGAAATGTGCAACTGGGTTCAACTGTTCTTTAGGGGATATGATCAATTCCCCTTCTTCTAAAAATGTTGTTAAACAATCTCCATTGAACTGTATTGTCCATGACTTCGCATCCTCTGTCGGTCTCTTTTCAGAACAAGCAATGTTCCGGCCTTTAGCTTTTATTTCTGACAGAGTTACACAATTACCAGGATCCGTTTCAGGCTTTGCTTTTGCTGGAACATTTGACTTGAGCACAGCCTGCTTCTTTGCGACCTTGAGAATCTGATCTAATTCTTCTGGATGATCCTGAAGATATTCCAGTTGCGAGATTTGTACCTTGGTCTTCATCATGGAAGCTACGATGTCAAAATTTGCTGAAGACGTCTCTTGAGCAACTGGCATAGTAATCGCATGTGAAGGTTTGGGTTTAGAAGTGAATGGCACTTCTTCACCCTCTTCGTTTGATTTCCGCCTTTCTTCTTCTTTCTGTGCTTTGAAGTGTTGATCACGTGTAAACACAGGAGGAGTGTACTGACGGTATTCTTCTTCTTCTTCTTGATTTACGGGTTCTTCATCAAAGTATCCCGCTGCGGAGTCGCCATCGAAGTTGTCCATTTGTGGTAAAACAACCTTCGAACTTGGTGTTGGTACAAAACTAGAACTGGGAGCAGCTTCAGTGTATCCCATGATTTGGATCATTCTCAGGTTCTCTGGACATGTGGATCCGGTATGTTCATAAGAATCATGGAAAGGACAAAATACTGCACTGTGTGCAGCCTCAATCATTGATCTTGGTGGAGATATCGGCAACCGTGGCTGAAGATTGTCTCTCTTTGGCTGGTACGGTTGCTGAAATGGAGATCTGATAGAATCTATTTTCATCAAGCCAGAAGTGATCATATTATCTTCCAACTCAATGGCGTGTTCTTGTGCACTCTTCAACTCTGTTGCTTTGGCCATCTTCAGAAAGAAGGCTATCTCTGATGGAAGAGCATTTATGAAACAGCTTATCAGAATCTCTGGTGATGGATCGAATGTAGAAGAAACTCTTGTAACAAGACGATTAAATCCTGCTACAAAATCCCTCATGTGTTCTTTGTACTCCATCTTTGAATTTGTGAGCTGGGCGAACAACATATGATTGTCTTCAACGGGCTTGAATCTCGCCAAAAACTTCTCGCTCATAGTTGCCCAACTTGTGATACTGCCTGGCGCCAAGTGGTTGAACCAATCGGCAGCATTTCCCGCAAGAGTCTCGACAAAGAGACGCACCGCGATGTCTTCATGCTCCACGTGCAAGACAGCGCAAGCCGTTGTGAACGCAGAAAAATGGTCCTCCGGGTGTTGTGTTCCATCGCCGTGAAACCGAGGAAAACGCTTCCTTGACCCTTTAGGTAACTCATGATTTACCTCAAAAGCCAAAGGTCCAATGTTATTACCCCAAGGTAATGGGAGTGGACGTCGCCTCTCAGCATTAACGTTGTTATCATCCATTGCTTCTGTGTGAATCATGCAATCGGATGCCAGAGTGTGATCATTCCCGTGAAATAAAGCATAAGCTTTTCTTGAAGTTTTCTTTACTTAGCTCCACGATGCACCTGTCAGCCAGCCAATCGGAGAAGTCAGTCAATCAGTGTCAGAGGATGAACAGAGGTCCCGGCAGAGGTTTTAGCTTAAATTTTCATGAAATTTGGCTAAGTCTGGAATTCGCCCAAAAGTTCAAATTTGAATTTTCGAAAGTGAGTTGAATGGACGCCTTAACTGGAGTTCTGACTGCAGTTAGACTGAACGATTTCTGGGTTGTTATCTTCAGTTCATATGTTTGCATGTGGAGTGATCTTTCAGTTTGCATGTTCAGTTAACTTGATTGCATGTTAAGTTTAACTGAAGATTACCACTAAAAGTCAACTGAAGTTTGCATGCATGGCGAATTTGGTCAAAATTGTGAAGATGGCGCTTCATCAAATGTTAACTGAAGTTCAAAAGGGACGAAGTGAAGCATGAAGTATTATTTGTGAAGCATGAAGCATTTTTAGTGAAGAAATGGCGAATTTGAAGTTGAAGACTTCACTCATGAAAAGGGTCGCTATTTTTAGTTTTTGAAAAGTGAAGCAAGACATAGTGAAGATGGCGCACTTTTCAAGGAAAGGGCAACTGAAGTCCCAAAAGGCTAGCTATTTTTAGAGCATATTCTTTGCATGAGTTTGGCGAATCTCTTATCCCATTCTTATTGTTAACTGAAGTTGCAAAAGGGCACGCCTTAGGTCAAAATTGATGAATCCAAAGTAAATTTGAAGATGGCAAACTTAAGACAAGTCTTAACTGAAGCTAAAATCGCATGCTGAGTTTAACTGAAGTGTTGAAAGGGTAAACCCTAATGCGTCCACTTATTGAGCTTGTTTGAGTTCTAGTTAACTACTGTGAAGACCAATAAGAAGCCTAGCGCCATTTTTAATGCATGCTTGCTTTAGTGCGAATTTCTTATGATGAAATTCTATATATTTCCAAGATGGCGTCCATTATTGCATCATCTTTTGCTCTGAAAGCTTGCATTCTTTTGAGCGACCAGCAAGCTTAAGGTGATTCAGGTGTCCGTTTTCAGCGTTCTTCGAAGCTACGAGCTCAGATTCTTCAGAGGAAGTCAGTTCTAGACTTTATTTCCACTTTGCATGCAGGTTGTATCAAGATTCGAAGAAGAGATTTGCAGATTTTTCAGAAGCAGACAAGCAAAACTTTCTATCTTCTGTCTTATTTCTTCTATTTCTCACCTTAGGTACTTTCTTCGCATGTCAAAGCAACCCAGCGTATATTCAGAATTTGATCATCTGGGTTCACATATTTCAGCATCAGCAACAAAACCCATGTCTTAGATTTTTTCGAGAAAATTGCCCCGCAGCCTCCATTCTGAAGCTCTGTGCTTTTTTCCGAGAATTTCTTTGCATGTGGGCTTGAAACACATATTTTTGAAAATCTCATCATCTGGGTTTGTTCAGAATTCCGTTGTGCACAAAACCCATGTTCCAGATTTTCTCAAGAAAAATTGCCCCGAGAAGCTCTAAAAACCCCTGCAGTTCTCGGCTGAAAAATCTTTGCATGTTAGGCTAAAAGGCGTTTTTTCACAATTTTGACGTTATGGGTTGTCTTAAAATCATTTTCCGAACAAAACCCATGTCTCAGAATTTTTGGTAAAAATTATTCTCCGACAGGCTATTTTTAGCCTCACCGAGCTTTTTCAGCCTCTTCAGAAAGTTGTCAGAATATAGTCATGTTCACAGTCAACGGGCAAGTTTTTCAGAAGGCAGTTCAACTAGACTGAGTTCAAGACCAAATTGGTCTTAATTTAGGTTTTCATCAGAGCAGCTGACAATGAAGCGTTACGCTGCAGAAGGAACAGAGATCACTTCGTTTACGGAGCCGCCAAAGTCACTCAAATCCCATGCCATTATCTTCATGAAGATGGTACCTACGCTGATCTCGAGGTTGTACAAACTGAGTTTCAGAAGCATGTTTATGATATCTTGATGGAGGTTCTGATCACATTTTCAGTAAATTTCAGCAAGTTTCAAGAAGGAGACTGAAGATGTCAAAGAATGTATGCATACAGTCAAGGAAAGTGACAGAGAATTAAAGAAACAGACTGTTGTTTTGAGCAGCATCAAAGTGCCAGATGACAAAGAGATCGATGAGTTCTTGGTCGAAGTGTTAGACCGAGTTGACATGGAGTGATCTGTTAGTTGGAACGTGCAGTTAGTTTCGAGGGTTGAGTCCTGAGCAGCAGTTAACTTGACTTCCAGTCTTCAGTTCACTTGCTGACTTAACACATGCTTATCTCATCCTTGGAATTATCAACACGGGAGTTAGGGTTAGGGTTTCCAGTTAACTGAAGGTAGTGGCCAGTTGACTTTGCTTTAAATAAGGACGTGCATGCTTGCACATTGTCCAATTAGGTTATTTGTACCAGTTAAACTGAGGGTAGTTGCCCAGTTAACTGTATAGTTTACTTCATTAGGGTTAGGGCGCATGACTTGCATGCATTGCAAGAACTGTAGTGAACTCAAGGTGATTTTAGGGTTACCTACACCTTGATGTATATAAATAAGAGCTTATGCTCATTTGTAAATAACTTTTGCTTGAGAGAGAAATATATGCTGCGCCTACCTTGCCCTCAATATCGCTCTTTTGGTATTTGTTCATGCGTCTTTGCTATTACAATTAATTGTTATGCCACATAGGGTTTCATGCAATTGTAATGGTGGATTCTTTATGTCTTGTAAATCTTTTATCATTTCAATCAAGTGTTATGCCACATAGGGTTTCGTGAGATTGTGATGATAAAATCGTTTTGTGAAGTCTTTACTACTTTCAATCAAGTGTTATGCCACATAGGGTTCCATAAGATTGGCGTGGTAAATTCCTCCCATAGTTAGATCTGTTTGAACATCTTTATCATTGAAATCAATTGTTATGCCACATAGGGTTCCAAGAGATTGAGGTGATAAGGTTGTTTTGTGTTAATTTACCATTGTGATCGATCGTTATGCCACATAGGGTTTCGAGAAGTTGCAGCGATAAATCTGTTTTGTGAATCTTTATCAATATAATCAAAGGTTATGCCACATAGGGTTTCATGAGATTATAAAGATAAAGGCTGTTTTGTGAAGGCTTTGCTGTTTCGATCGAGTGTTATGCCACACAGGGTTCCATAAGATCGTCTTAGTGAATTCTTAAATCTGTTGTGCCCAATAAGCTTGTTTAGATTGAGATGATAGTTGCGCCACCTTGCCTTCAAGTAGAGAGTCTAAACTCGTTTATCGTCCGATAGTCAATCCCTGCTCCATTTCCTCATGCTCTGTTTTCTTGAGGAAACTGGATAGATTTAAAGTAGTTAGCTTAGTTGTAGTTAATGATCTGCGAAACCAGAAAATCCTTAGCTGCAGCGTTCTTGGTTTTCTTAACCTTGTGCCTCTTCCAGCTGAGAACAAAAAGATAGGACTTAGATTACTTTTCTTTTCCATGCATTCCAGCACAACGAGGGAGCTTCCCCTCCTAATTTGAAGAGCACTCATTGCGTAGTGTACATAGCTGTCCGTACAAACCTGCACTCCAGAGGTGTTAGATTTTACGCCAACAGTAGAATCTTGATTTTGTGGGATTTTACAAGTGCATGTTCTTTAGTCATCTTGAGATGACCTCCTGGTCTCCATGAGTAGTTATTTACACTATAGTGTATTTATTTATTTGTCTCTGTTGCTAATAATCACAAGGCTAGGGGAACCACTTGGCACACAAGCACTTCTAAGCATTTGTTAGTTTGGGGGGCTGGGGTGGCAGTGGATGTAATAAATTATCACAGCTTTGATTATTTCAATCCTTTTTTCCCATTGGCAAACCTTTTAGAGCATCTAATGTCTTGTAAGTGCATAATTGCTAGAAAGAAGCTTATATCTGATACACCTTTAGGACACTTACACTAAGAGGTCTTTTGCCCCTTGCTTAAATATTTGGATAGGCAAAGCTTTGGAAAGGCTTATTAACACCGAAATGGATGTCCATCCCCTTTAGATGCATTACATGTTCTAGGAAAGGGAAACCTCTTGATCAAATTTAGTTTGCTTATGACACTCTTCTAATGGGAATTAATTTTGTACTTACTTTACATATGACACTTCTAATGGAAATTTATTTGTTCCTTTGTACTCATTTCTTTGGAACCTTTAATGATCTAGTCAATGAATGAGGAAGCAAGATCCTTGACTTACATCTCTCCTACACTTGATAAAGTAATCAGTGAAATTCTGCATTCTTATAAGGATACTTGAAGCATGCAAATGAAGCCTTTCAGAATTCAGAGTGCAAGTTACTTTGAAGCAAATGTCCAACATGTATAGGATCCCAATATTGAAAAACAATTTGGCAATTATCTCTTGAACTGGATATTGGCTCTCTATAACTAACCAAGTTACATCGATCGTATCTAACTAACCAAGTTACATTGATCATATCTGTCTATGGTGCAACTCAATCTTTCAGCTCTTATTTCAGCGACAACTAAATTGTTATCATTTATCAAGAAAAGTTGAAAATAGTCATTAAAAAAAATCTATATTTAATTAGGAAAAGATCTAAGGCACCAGAAGACATATAATTTAGTGCTACTTAAATTTGAAAGCATACTTAAGGGAGACGCTCCTCAAATCAGCCTTGGAAAACATATTCTTTTTTTGGAATCTCTCATTGGGAAATCCAATCAAGTATAATGCCTCCTCTGTCATGTCCCCGAAATTTTAGCACTAAGATAAAGCATCGAAATACAAATAAATAAATAAAATAAATAACCAAATACATATTACAAATATAAATATAAATAGTTGCAATTTATATATTATTATAATTATAATTATCATAGATAATATTATAACTATAATACAATTATTATATTAAAAAGAACAAATTGTTATTGTTAATTGTAATTATCATAATAATAAAATTAAATATAAACTGAATCCGAAAATGATTATAATTAATTATTAAATAAACAAATAAAAAATCATGAAGCACTGATTCCTAAAGGTAGTCTTAGCAATTCATTGTGTAGCGATTCCAATATCCCAGCAATCATTAATATAACAAAAGGATGCAGCGATTCACTTTTAGGAACAGCAGTTACTAAAAAGACACGTCCCATCAGCAGGTAGAGGTATATATAAAAGATGTTCATAAAACTTCCAAAGGGGAGGAGGGAACAAGGATAGTTAGGATATTAATATATAGATTTTCAGAGCCACGATTCCTTCTCTCAAAATAAAGGATTAAGAATTAAGAAACATCTACAAGAAAAGCAAACAAGAAAGAATCAGAAATTAATAATAATGATATCTGCCATTAGGAAAATAAATAAATAAAGTCTGATAATATGATTAAATCTGCATTCAGAACAGTAGAGATAATCAGGGAAAAAAGTGAAGAAAGGTATAAACAAACATGGATCAAGGGATGGAAAAAGAATCTGAAATATATACTTTCTGAGTGTAAAAGCAGACCAAGAGAATCAGAGATATGTGCAGATCTTAGAAAGGGTAAATACAGAGGGAGGGTAAATCATATACACCAACAGATGTAATGTGGTGATCTCAAGATAAAATATGCAGACCTGAAGAGATATATGCAGACCTAACAGAGATATGAATCAACATATGAAGATCATAATAAGGGAAGTAAGACTAACATAATTACATATTTATATGCATTTATTGGTTAGCATAGATCTAGTCTTATGTGGAGTTACTATTATTTCATAAGCTTGTTCTAATATCCACTAGCAGTGCTACTTCATGCATCAATATGATACGTTAAGCAATACTATCTGCCAATTTAGGCATAGTCTTAAATACTGTTTTTTGCACAAAGCATAACAAGCATAGATACTAATGCATAATAATGTCTAGAGATCACTCTGAGTGTTTGAAACTGTTTGAAACCCTGCTTGGGAGGAAGGGCCTAAGAAAGTGGTGCGTGCCTACAGACCCTAATTAAGATCCGCCCAATCCTAAGGCAAGGATGGGCCATCGATGAGTAGAAATTCCACTTAAGATCCGCCCAATCCAAAGGCAAGGATGGGTCATGGATGAGTGGAAATTCCACTTAAGATCCACCCAGTCCAAAGGCAAGGATGGGCCATGGATGAGTGGACATCCCACTCAAGTCCGCTCGGACCTAGAAAGGGATGGGCCATGGATGAGTGGACATCCCACTCAAGTCCGCTCGGACCTAGAAAGGGATGGGCCATGGAGGGATGGTAGGCTTAGACCACTTGTAAGCTCCATTGGCTTCCTCCAATAGGCGACGTGTCTTCTGAGGTTGTGACATGGGTGGAGAAAGCAGGTACAAGTTGCCAACAAGGAGAGTTGTGGTACACAACCTCTTAGGCTTGGCAAATGGCTTCGAGCGGATCCATCCATGTTACTCCTCCTAGTTCATAATAGTTAATTGTGATCAATCTATAAATATGATGCCATGATGCTAATGCTAACAAACATATGTGTGCATGATGGAATGTTGTTCATGTGGTGGATGCAGGTTTCAATCCCGAATTACTTTATTAAAAAGGACATTCATTTGAGAAGGGGAAACTCTAACCCTAATTGGCAAACAATAAGCGAAGTCTAGGGAAAATTAGGACAGGGGACATTACATCCTCAGGTCTCAGTAAATGGAAGAAAACTATTAGAGGCCTTCCCCTTATTTAAGAGTACCACTCACCGTTTGTTTGGAATGAAGGTGTTGCTGACATTTGGATTTATTTGGTTGGACCTCCACCTTTCCCAAGAAAGCAACAATATGAAAATCTGATCAGTCTTCTCAAATTGAGAACAACCAACAAGGCATATAGTTTTTGAATTCCTATTCATTTTTCCTTCAGTGCTACTAAAGTCATTCTTCCCTCACAGAAAACTCACATGGATTGGCCTTGTTGATTAGAAGATCTGCATCAGTCCCACCATCTACTTAAACTCTTTCTCTCCTCTAAAGCAATGAGTATGGATGACCTTGATCAACTCATCCGAAGCACTACAAACTTCTCAAGTGATTGCTCAATTAGGAAAGGGTATAACTAAATTCTATTCAAAACACTCAATTAGAGTTTCCAGTCCTTTAGGGCACAAAAACTGGTGCATGGTTATTCTTCCAATCTCCCATGCATCTTATGGTTAACAGTTCATGATAGAGTGTCAACAACATAAAACCAACTGAAACATGACTTTTCAGGCATTTTTATGTCCTCCTTGTAAGATGCCTTGCAATTTCTTACTTAAATTTTCTGATTTAGTGCCTTTGGAATTTTGTCAAACAGTTTGCTTGCAAACTGCCCAGCTGCTGTTTGTGATCTCTTTTTGTGTTTTCAATGTATTTGATGATAGCATAAATATTAAGGCTTCTGAACAAATGTTCTAATGACTGTAATAAATCTGAGAATGCAATGCAATGCTTCTTTTTGGATTTTCAATGACCATGGATGACTGAATATGAATGCAAATGACACCGACAGCTAAGAGACATTCTAACAAACACTTTGCATACTAACTCAGAACTGAAACAATGCAACTACAGCCAAAGGCATTACATCAACATTTGATATGCAGCTCCAATGCTTATATTATTTGACGCCAATCTCATTACTACTGAAGATTACAATATATAGATGGTGCTACAGGCTGATCACCTCTACAATGACAATTCAATAATGCAACTTGTGATGACTGAAATACAAACTGAAGTATTCTTAATCTGATTTCAGAACTAAACTATTGACTTTACAATAATCGCCCCTTCTATGAGGTAGACGATTTTACAATACTACTATGGCAAAATGCAATGACAGTAACTAAACAGAATGAAGGAACCTGGGACGTCTTGGCTGGGAAAATCTGATGATGTGCAAGCATGAATTGAAACTCTTTAGAATCGTCCTTGTTGGACTTAAGTTTGCAGCGCCTAATCTCCTTTGTGACCAGCGATCCCTCCTCCAATGATTTCAAATTTTTATATGCCTCCTCTTCAAAGATCGAACCACCTATCTTTGCCAAAAAGTCGTCTTCTGGCTGGAACTGAAAATTGCCTCTTTAACTATCAATTCGATATGCTAGAAGGCTGCAAACAATATCTTCAAAATTGCCTAGAGCTAGCTGATATATTCTCTTCAATTATTTCACCAAATCGAGCTCCCATGGCTGCTAATGTTCATCACACAAAATTTGCACACATGAAGAAGACTGAAATATCTCCTCTCAACTCCAGCTAGGATTGGTATTTCACAATCGAAACCGGCACTCTAGAGTCTTCAAACCCTCGAGCGATTTGCTAAGCATTCAAGCTCACCAATGAAGTATGAAATGTCAACAACTCAAGGTGCCCAAATGCAAAGCCAAAAGCTCCTTATAAAGAATTCTCATCAAATCTCTAAGAAGTTTCTAGAAAATAATAATATTTTATTCCAAGCAACTTTATAATATATTATTTTTATTTAGTCACTTTATTAAATTAATTAAATATAAAGTTACCTTATGATATTTATTTATGGAGATAACTTTACAAATAATTAATCTAATATCTATTCTCCCTTATTTCACCTTTTAGCCTTCGGGAATAAGTAAAGGCTAAAACAAACTCCTGGGTGGCTATTGAGAAGGGGACATTACAATCCTCCCTTCCCGAAATTGTTTGTCCCCAAGCAATTGTAAACTAGGATGCTGAAGAATCTGTTCACTTTCCCACATGGCATCCTCCTTTGGCAAACCTCTCCATCTTACCAAATACTTCTTAACCACCCAATTCCTCAATCTCTTCTCTTGGGTATCAATAATCTCCTCAAGGACTAGGACTAATTGTCCCTCCTCATCCAATGGTGGAAACTCCAATGAAGAAGTAACATGCTGCCCAAGTGCCTTCTTGAGACACAAAACATGAAATACATTATGAATCTTGTTGCCCTCTGGCAGCTCCAACTCATATGCTACCTCTCCAACTCACCTGATGATCCTGTATGGCCCATAAAATCTAGGTTTCAGCTTCTCCGCACCGTTCTTCTTCAGTAAAGCCTGTCTATAGGGCTGCAAATGAAGGTAGATCAAGTCCCCCACCTCAAAACTATGCTCAACCCTGTGTCTATCAGCATAAGTCTTTTGCTGATTTTGTGCCACCTATAAGTTGTCTTTGAGTGCTCTCAATATATCCTTACTCTCTTGGATCCAATCCTTGGCCTTTGGGGCCCTGCTCTCACCAAAAGCCAAATCCATGAATGATGGTGCATCATATCCATACAGTGCCCAAAAAGGAGACATCCCAATAGACATATGATAAGTGGTATTATAACAATACTCTCCCAAGTGCAACCACTTAATCCATGCCCTCTGTTGTCCCGCAATGTAGTTGCGCAAGTACCCCTCAACCCACTTATTCACAATCGTTGTTTGGCCATCTGTCTAAGGGTGGTAACTCGTGCTCGGAATCAACTCAGTACCTGCCAACCTAAATAGCTCCTACCAGAATGCACTCAAGAACTTGCTATCCCTGTCACTGACTATGAATCTAGGCAGCCCATGCAACCTAAAGATCTCTCTAAAGAACAACTCAACTACCTATGGTGCCCTGTACTCTGTAGGAATAGCAAAGAAGTGGGTATACTTCGTCAACCGATCCACCACCACAAAGATACAATCTCTCCCATGCACCTTGGGTAAACCTGTGATGAAGTCCATGGAAATACTTTCCCACTTCCGCTCTAGGATGGGAAACGGCTGCAATAGACCAGCTGGATGTGTATGCTCAAGTTGTCTAAGGCAAGAAAACATAAGCTCACCCTTCTAAATGTGCCCTGAGAAGAGATGGAAATTTGCCTAAGGAATTAAATGTGAAGTAAGACCTCTTAAATGTGCCCCAAGGGGAGTACATGAAAGGTGTTTCTAAGCACGAGTTCCATATCACAAGGTGGTGAATGCGCTCTAGAGAGGATGAAGTGAAGCACCAAGCACACAAGGTAGAAATACGCTTAGCACTCGGGACCTCAAATGCACCTAAGGAACAAGGCACCAGAAGAATGAAGTTACATGAAAGTCTCCAAGGCGTCGAAGATGAAAACATCAAGATAGTATACGCCCTAGCACACAAATGTTAAATGCGCCCGTGATGAAAAGCTATGAAGAAAGCAAGACTTGCTAGAGAAAAATGATGAATTTTATCAGATCCAGAGACCAATTGGACCTTGGAAGTCAAACATAGAAATTAGGTAAGTGTAGTGGATTTGTTCTATAAGTGCTTTGATGCTCTTCTTTTTGTTTGTTTTGCAGGATGAATGCCAGGGCCAAAGTGTGATGACTTGAGGCGATGAAGCAAAAACTCCAGGACAGCATTTGGAAGGAGATAAAGTTACATGTTTCAAGCTCCTCCACGATGTCTCAGTTGCACCCAAATCATGAAGGGAGATGTTGGAAGAAACGGCTAAGTATTGACATTCCTCCTCAAGAATCTAAATGCGCCCAACTCAGGTAGGCAAGTGACAAGGAAGAAATGGTCGAGTCCAAGACAAGAAAGTCCTCCAAGATCACGATGAAGGAAAAGATCATCCCCAAGCACTAAAGTGTACCCAAGATGCAGTAGCAACAGGGAGAAGAATCATCATCAAGCAGGAGAAAGAAGTTGCAGTCTTGGAGTTTCAAATTGAGAACGTGCCTACCATGCCAATTGAAGCTACGTTGGCCAGATTCATAGAGTTTGTAGTCAAGAAGAACAGTGGGAACGCGTCTCTGGATGAGAATCTTCTAGAAGGATGGTGGATATTAATTGCTCATTTATTACCCCACTCTTCTTGGTGGTGGTTTTTAGGGTTAGGGTTTATGTGGCTCAATCTGAGCCCTTCATTGTAATTGAATCCGAACCGTCCATTGGATTTGGCTAGCTATAAAAGGGGCATCCCCCCTCATTTGTACCTTATTAGAGATTAGATCATTAGAAGCAGAGCATAGAGAGATAGCTTAGCATAGATTGATAGTATAGTTTGAAGAAGGAAAGTTTTTTCCCTTGAAAGCTTTGTAAGAAGTTGTTGTGAACACTCATAATAAAAAGAGTTTTCATTGATGATGATTTCGTCTTTTGTATTGAGCAGCTAGCAAGATTTCTTCGTCCTTTTGATTCAAGTAGGATCTTAAAGTAGAGCAAATTTTATTTCATGCAAGTAGATAGTAGCTGTGGAATGTGGTTTTTAATCTAAGCAAGTTTCGCTTATCCATACCACTAGCGGGCTCACTGTCGGTGTGTTCGCCTTGTGTGGTCAACTGGAAACGTTGTGGACTTAACTTCAATTACGGTTTGAATGATGGTATGCGTCATTGTGATGGTATCTTCATGTCGAGTCGTGGTTTGAGTATCTTTAGTTACCTCCCTTGAAGATTGCACCAACTCCGTGGAAGCTATCCGAAGTGAGGCAAAGCGAAGTCTGGTTGAAGTTTGTTGAAGTTGATCTCCACATCCCGCACCTTAGATTAGTCCATAATATTTTTAATCTCTGTAGCCATTCAATTCTGTATATTTCTGGTTAGTATTAGGAAGCTCGCACTTACTTGATAAATCTTTTGAATCACATGAAAACCCTTTAGTCTGTTGTCTTTTGTCTGCTGTCGAACAATTGCGTAAGTCCCCTCGTGATACGAGCAAATCACAACGAACCAACTAAACCTATTCCACTGCATAGAAGGAACCTTGGAGTTGAACGCATGAACTTTCTCGCAATCTTAGCATGCTGGATACTTTGATCAAGAGAGAATAGAGTCATCGTTGGTAACTTTATTCTGCTGTTTGGTGCGGTCATAAAAACACATCGACAGGGATGAACAAAGAAATTTCAAAGCACACTTTATTTTTGAGGAATCAATTTGCCATCCCATCAAAGAGCAAAAACAGCTCACCACCAATAAGGATATTGATAAAGCCAAAATACTTCAGCTAGCTAATGACCTGTCTCTCTGACTTTGAAATACAAGGCCAAGCATAACTTCTGGTCTTTCATGAAGTATAATGATGTTTAATTTGGATTTTGTGCCTCATTTACAAGGGATTGTATGTTATACTTTTGAAAGCATGTGTTTTGTCCTTTTCTAAGACTGAAGTCACTGCAATGTTTGTAAGGTCTATAAATCTTGGAGCTGAGGTTCAAAGTTGTTTAAATTATATATTGCACTCAGGTTTGTTAGAAGTTAGAATCGTCAATGGATTAAATATTTTCCTTAGAGAACAAAACTGTGAGTTAAGGGATGTAAGAAAATTTAATCTAATACAATTCCAACATCTATAGTCTATACTAAAAGAAAAAAAAATAATATCCTTAGAATTTTGAGTTTGGAACAAAAAAGAAGCTCCTCTATTGCTTCCGATTCACTCATTACTAATATCTGCACATGTACATCACTATAAAATACTGACAGGGAAAGGAAAAAAACCTTCTCAGCAATTCCTCACGAAGCAAATGTCGACTTACACGACCGTAAGCACGTCCAATTAGTAGAGGTTTGTCATTTTTTAAATACACTGCAGTGTCTCTCCACACGTGTTCTATGCAGTTTTTAAGTCCAAGAGCTGTATGAGAAAGCCTTGAGATTAGAACAGCAAAAGAGAAAGTTATTAATTTAACAGAAACCAAAGTGCAATCATATTTGTAAAATCAATCAATAAACAACCTCGGAAAAACATAAACATTGGAGGTATATAAAAGGCACAAAACACTAAAATATGTGAGAGTTTCAGCATTTGAGTTAAAACTAGCATTAGAATAACAATCTTCCTATAGAGTGTTGCATTTAGTCTATATCTGTGTGTGTAAGTGTGTGTTATAATTACTTGGATTGTTGGGAAATAAAATTATATAAAGTGTACAAAGAGTTATTATATCAGAGTTATGTATATAGTTTAGATTAAATAAATAAAATAATGTTTAGTAAATTGGTTAGTTTATAGTTTAATTAAATAAAACAAAAGTCAGTTTTGGGAAGTTATATTCCCGTAAGTAAGTTAGGTGGGAAATAGAAGGCTATATTAGCCAATGCAATGAAATGAAAGATCATTCAATTGAAATCAATATATCTTCTTATTTCTGTGCAGTAATGGTTTAGCATTTCCAGTATTTTGTATGCTCTACCATTTCAATATGGTATCAGAGCGTTTATGGATTATGGTGTTGTGAGTTGATGTTCTCTTTTGCAAGGCGTAGAGATTAGTTTAAAGGAGAATCCTGCAGTTGAGTTTGTAGAGTGGATAGAAGATAAAATTCAGATTTCTTTGTTGGCAGCATTGAAATATGCAACTTTGATCTGTTTGTATTGGCTGTTTCCATTTTTTAAAATCTAGGAGTGATGAATGTGTTTTAGAAGAAGGAAGACATTTCAGATCTGTATAAGTGTTGAAGTTTCTGGAGATATTTACTAATTGCAATAAGAAAGGCATTGATTTTGTTCCTGTGAAGACTGTTGTAGAGGTGTTTAGAAATAATATTTCAGAGAATTTGGAGTGCATACTATGGTGGTTAAAAGTTGTTGAACAATCTAATATGTAAGTATTTCAGAGAGATTTGTGTGTATGCTCAACATCCTATGCAGTAAATCTGTATACATTGGAGGTTACCACCATTTTTTTAAACAATTCCTCAGGTCATAAATTTACATAGATTGGAGATTGCTTCTTGTTTGTGTGCAAGCCAAATAGGTAGCCGTTGGAGTACCATCATTGAAGATCAGTCATGAAGAGGAGAAGCGTGAGAAAGAGTAGTTTGGGGATGCAAATTTGTTCAACAAAAATCGTTGTTGAATGTGAGAGAGGACATGGGAAAAGCTTACGGCCAGATCCACAGTGCTACTTATAGCGGGTAAGGACTAAACATATATTGGAGGTTGGAGGCATCAGAGGCAGGAGGCATTTTATCATCTCGAGTTAGCTTCTCGCTCAGAGATGATACATTGGATGAGAAGCAACACCAATTGCATCTTGAGTCCCTTCATGGAGCAAAGGGGCATTTTATCATCTCGAGTTAGCTTCTTGCTCAGAGATGACACATTGGATGAGAAGCAACACCAATTGCATCTTGAGTCCCTTCATGGAGCAAAGGAGGGCATGACAGTTTTGTTTGGTTTGCAAATAATTGAGTATGTATCAATCTGCAAATTTGGTGAGTGGTACCTATGGATAATTGAGTTTTTCTCAATCCATAGTTTTGCAAGGGTGTACTTGTAAATAATTGAGTAAGTCTTAATCCACAAATGGAGGTGTCTTGCTGTGGATAATTGAGTTAGTTGTGAATTAGCTTCTCCCCCAAAGATGATACACTGCATGAGAAGCAACACTAATTGCATCTTGAGTCCCTTTGTAATGTCCCCAATTGGGAATGCCCTAAATTTTGTCCTAGAATCACAAGCTTAATGCAGTTAGGGTTATAACTTACCACTCAAATGCTTCAAACAAGGTAAATCTTGTTTTAGGTCCTACAACCATGTTAGATAATATTGGAAATATGTTTCATATGATCAAAACATAATAAACATGACTATTTCAAGACTATCTAAACTACCAATATCCATAATGCATAGTGGAAGTTTTATTCATCATAGGGCCTGGATGAGAAGCAGGATAAGTCCGCCCGAAGCTATCCATCTAAGCCCAAGAGGACAAGTGTCCGACAAAGGCTACCCACCCCTTGGCCCCAAGCGGCAGGAACGTCCGACCAAGACTATTCCACCCTCGGAGTGGTGTGCCTAGTGGATACACTTGTATCTACTTTTCCTATCCATGTTGTCTTGTCCATCCTCCTTATGATTGGGACTCCTTGAATCCATCTTAACAATCAATCATAGTTTGGCTTGATAGGACAGTCTTGAAAGGATTGCTTGTAAACTACTCAACCCATCTAAGCCCAAGAGCACGAGCGTTCGACCAAGACTACCCACCTCTTGGCCCCAGGCGGCAAAAACGTCCAACCAAGACTATTCCACCCTCAGAGTTGCCTACTTAGCATGGGAGGCCTGTAAACAGCATCCTCCTAATGTGCATCCTTCAACCTCACATTTGATTGGTTAAAGGATAAAGACATGCATAAATATATATATATATATACAATCTATTCATGTTTATATTAAAGAGTTATTTTTATTTATAAGGCTTAATAATTGCTGCAAGCATCATTATTGCATAATTGCTGCAAGCATCATTATTGCATAATTGCTGCAAGCATCATTATTGCATAATTGAAAATAATACATATGTATTAATCTTCACTACCTATATTCCTAATATATTTATCAAATATCCTTATTTAGATATATTTATCAATCATCAATTATATATTTATCAATCATAATATATTTAAATATATTGGTCAATCACAATATATTTAAATATATTTATAAAACATCAACTGTTATTTAAATTACTAAAATATTTGACAGTCATCAATAACTAAATTCATAATTGTATGTTTTTTTCTAAATACATAAATATTATCAACTTTATTTAAACTTATGATAACACTTGCCTAATTGTATCTTATTTTCTAAAAGCATAAATAGTTATCAACTTTATTTAAACTTATGATAACGCTTACCTTAGTTTGCTGCTCTCTGTTTGTGATCAGATTTCAGAGAATATAATTCCCTGTCAGAATATATTCTTTTTCCCATATTCGATCTGCTATCTACAGAAAAAAAAAAAATTATGTGTCCTTCCTTTCCCAATTCTATTTTATGGCCTCTTTTTAAATACCTTCTCAAATGCCCAAGAGGGGCGACCATAAGGAGGGAGACGATCCCATAAAGAGGCACGTCCCTTTGCTATCATCTCCTTCAGACATCAGCGGTGTTTTTTTGCCTTTACTAATTACTGCCTTTTTGTAGATGATATGAATCGCTGGTTTGAACTAATTGATTACTATTGTTTGTATGAATCGCTAGTTTGAACTAATTGATTACTATTGTTTGTATGAATCGCTGGCCATTGGGGATTAGTATTCATTGCTGCCTTAAGAATTTGTTAGGAATCGCTGCCTTAGGGATACTTGATGCTTTTAGGATTGCTGTAGTATATTTTATTTAAATATTTATTGTTTTATATATATATTTTTATTAATATTATTTTATGAATATTATGATATTCATAAATATTAATTATTTCATTCCATATGATAGTTATATTAATATATATTATGTGTTTTTCATTAATATTTAATTTTTTTTTTGTATTGCAATATTATTTTTAATATTTATAATTACAATATTATCTTTTTATAAATTTTAATATCTATATTTTGGTATTCACAATATTATATTTATATTTATAATTATAACATTATTTTTCATCATTATAATAAGAATATTAAATAGTTAACGTTTTTAATATGTACTTTGTTCATCTTGTTTTCGATGCTTTATATTTCAATGCTACAATTTTGGGGATATGACAGTCCTCCCCAGTCAAATTTGTTTGTCCTCAAGCAAAGCCATTTTAACGAAGACCTTTCTTTAATGTCATAGACATCACTTAAACTTAAAGCAAAAACATATATATATTAGATGAGATTTAGAAGTATGTCATATATCTATGTGATGTTTTATGAAGAGGTTTTTCATTTATTTGACAAGGAATCCTCAAGGATATTAGTGCATATTACAATTCTCACAAGGGAGATTGGTCGGGCAATCCGCCTTTAGATTTTGAGGGTGTAAAGGTATCATACTACTAGATTTGCTCTTCCACAAAGCTCCAATTGTTTATGGTCCTTTCTTCTTTTGATTGAATGCTTTTGAGATCTCCTTCATTGTACCTAGCTTTCTTGTTTGGATTTCCTTCTGCTGCTTCCTCGGGCATTACCTCTATATTACGTATTTGGCTTCGTTTTCCGCATATGTGCCCTGGTTCCCACTTTTCGTTGCATTTGTAACACAAACCTTTCCTTTTTTGGTCACTTCGGTTACAAATATGTCTCATCTTCCATTCCTCATTGCATTTACGACATGGGTTCCTCTTTCTACCTTCCTCTTGTTTACAGATATGAACTTTTTCCCATTTTTCTTTACAATTGAAGCATAGTCCTTCCCTTTGAAACCTCTCACGCTCGTTATTAGAGAGAAAGGTGTTTTTATGTTGGTCTTTCTTATAGGGGGTTTTTGTATGTGCATCTCTTGTTCTATCTCTTGAAGTTGTGTCCTCAAATTTCATTGCCTTTTGAATGGCTTCATCTAAGTTGGAGGGTTCTAGTGCACTTACCATGCTTTTGACTGATCCCCTCAATCCTTCCACGGACAAGTAGGTGAGTCTCTCTTGAGAAATTTCAGGTACCATGACTGCCAGTTTTTGAAACTCGGTGGCGTAGTTCTCTATAGTTCCTTGTTATCTTACTCGAGTGAGTTCCCTAAAATACCATTCGGGATGCTTTTGGTCAAATCTTTTGATCAACCTTTGCGTGAAATCATCATCGGCAGTTACTTGTTGATGACCTTGGGTTATGAGGTGCCACCATTCATGGGCCATCCCTATTAGATGTAGCACGGCAAACTTGATGGCATTTTCCTCTGTAATTGGGCTTAAAGATAGATATGTGTCCAACTTTTAGACCCATGAGCGTGTGGTGTTCTTTCCTTCTGTTGTACCCAAACCAAATTTTTTGCTTCATTAAGGCATTTTGCTTAAAAGAGTCTAAATCTTGTTAAAATGATGTCAAAACACAATTTTTGGGCAAATCAAGTATGGACTTTGAGTCAGTTTGATGTTAGGAAGATACTGGCAAAATTTGAAAAAAATGAAAATTATGGTTTCAAGCACCCTTGTTTCAAGTCGCGAAACCCTAAAAATTGAACCTTGTCAGAATTGACTGAAAATTGTTTTTAATGGCTTATTTTGCTTCACGATCACAATGGGGAAGTCAGTTTCAATTAAAACTCAGTTTAAGTCTGGTGAGTAGTTTTCACTTTTTCAGATGGAAAGTTAGGAGTTCTGAGGTTGTTAATGGCAGATGGTCAGAGACCTGGTGTCGAAATCTAAGCCGAAAACGCTCAAATGAAGAATCTATGGCGAGATAAGTTCTAAATGGTACTTCGTGAAGAGATTTTTCGCCAGGATGAAAATCATCAAAAAAATTCTAACTCTAGAGCACCAGAGCCCCTAGAGACCAAGGGCGCCCTAGATTTTAGAGGCCCAGATTTTAGTTTTGAGGTTTGTCACTTCCAAGAAGACTTCTTAGGAATACTATTAGCTTCGCGATGAGCCTACCAGCCAGCCTAAAGGATCTATCTAGCACCTGATACGGGAGATTGAACGAGAAACGAGGGAGATACAAAAATGACACACTGGAGTCAAAAGCGCACCTCTTAGTCAGGGGCGCCCATCTTTTTGAGGGACCAAATGAAGGTTTCCAACCAATTGATATCTAGGATGATTGTCTCAAACTTGATCAGGCTTCGCAACGCATCCGTCAGTGGGTGAATCCGAGTTGTTGAACTGTCGAAATCAAGAGTCAAAGATAAGGTTTAATCATGGTCAAAATCTCAAGGAAAAAGAAAAAGTGCCCCTGGTTGGAACCTTGAATGAAGTCTACCTGGTGATCTCAGATATTCATCCTGTCAGTGTTACATCCATCTTTCCGTTGCATACCTCAATCAGGTCAGAGAACGAGTCAGCAGCCTGCAACTGAAGTTTAAGTGGATTTTTAGTCAGTTTGTAAAATGGCGAAGTCTGGGAACAAAAGTGCCCCTGGAGGCCAAGGGCGCCCTTGATTTCAACCCATCAGATGATGAAATTTGGAAAAGTGCTCTCCAAGAGCTCTTGTGCAAAATGGAGCCAGCTTCGCAATGAGCCTATCTTTCAGTTTTGAAGTTTTGTTGAACACGAGATGTAAGGAGGTCAAAATCACCTTCAAAGTGATGAAAAATGATGAAAATTTCACTAAGTCTAGAGGCAAAAGCGCAACTTTTGACCAAAGGCACCTTGATTTTTGAAGCCCCAGACCTCAGAATTATGGATTGCAATCTCAAGGAGTGTTTTGTCAGTTCTAATCCTGCTCTTCAATGAAACTATCAGCCAGTCAATTGGGCGTGTCAATCAATCAAAATCAGTGATTGAACATGAGCTCCGGTGAGGTTTGAAAATCCAAATTTCCATAAAATTGGTTAAGTTTGGAAAATGACGCCTAGAGTCAAAGGTTTGACTTTTGAACTTAGAATGACTAAGCGCCCTATAATGGTGAAATTTTTCAACGACATTTAAATATTATTTAATGTTTAGTGATTCGACTTCAACTGAACTTAAATATTATTTAATTTGACTTCAACTGAACTCAGTTTTGTTTGCAAAAGGGACGATTTGTTTTGCATGCAGAGTTCACTGAAAGTATCAAAGTTGGCGCCCTATTTAGGGTTTTTTTTTCACTCAGTTAACTATTTTGAGGTCCAATCAGATAAAGTCATACATTTCAGAGGTCCAATTAAGGGTGGCGCTTGTTTTGCATGCATATTGGATGATTTTAGACTTAAAATTATTTATTTAAGTCATTATTGGCGCTATTATTCTCATAGCAGGTTCAAGTAAAGGTGATTTTCTTGAGCAACAAAAGATCTGAAGGTGCTTCAAGTTCAATTTTTCAGTGTCAAGTCCAAATTGTTCAGAAGATTAATTTTCCAGAGTTCAATTTTTTAGAGCATGCAAACTTCATCGAATCCAATTCAAGTATAGGCAACTTTTTGAGGCAGAATAAACAAACTTCTATCTTCTGTCTAAAATTCTTTTATTCTTGTCTTAGGTTTTCTCTCGCATGTCAAAGAAAACGGGGAAATTTTCAAAATTTGATCATCCGGGTTCACATATTTCAGCGACAACATCAAAAGCCATGTCTTAGATTTTTTCGAGAAAATTGCCCTGTTGCTTTTATTCTAAAAGCACTGTGTTTTTTTTCGAAGATTCCTTTGCATGTGGGTCAAAAACACATATTTTCCAAAATTGAATTATCTGTGTTGCCTTAGAATTCCATTACCTACAAAACCCATGTTCTAGATTTTCTTGGGAAAAATTGCCCCGAAAAGCTCTAGAACCCCTGCTTTTTCTCGACTAAAAAGCCTTTGCATGCCTTGCTAAAACTCACTTTTTCGAATTTTTGATCATCTGGGTTTGCTTAGAATTCAATTCGCTACAAAACCCACATTTCAAAAAATTTCCAGAAAATTTTCCCGCAACCAACTATTTTTAGCCTCATTCAAAGCTTTTTCAGCTTCTTTTGAAAGTTGTCCAAACATACCCGACTTTACAGTCAAAAATCCAGATTTTCAAAATGCAATTCAACCCCATAGATTATAAGACCAAATCGGTCTTGATGCATGACTTTTTGAAAACCTCAGACACAGACTTGGGTCGTGCCTATCCAGTGGTCAATCTGAACACATTGGAAGGCGTTACCAGCAATACATTGAAGAATCTTGAGCATTCTGAGTTGCTGGCAGCAGCGTCTATTCCTATCACAACTTTTGATCTCGAGTTCTTGCTTGCATCAAGCATTACGACTCGTCTAAACGACAAATCAAATCAGCTAATGGGAGAGTCATCTGCAGCCTTAAACCAAGGGACGTGGAAAAGTGCTTTGCTATTCCTCCTCGTTAAAACAATTTCACTGTAGTCATTGAGGCTTGTGATAAGATATGGTATGAAGACCAAGAGAGATCACAGAGGAAAGTTGCTCAGAGATGGTTGAAAATACAAAAGACCAACATGCCAAAGAAGGTTGGCCATGACAAGTTCAAGGATAAAGTTGCAATTTTGATAACTCTACCCAATCAGGTTATAGGTCAGGAGGAAGCTAATATTTTCCGACCGTGGATGTTCTATGTCATTTCTAGGATCCTCAACGGTACAGAACACTTTGACTAGGCCATGTTGATCAACGAGTGCCTTCACCAACAAATCACTGGATTCCTCAAAATCCACGAGTTTCACATGGTGTCTTACTTGGTCTACTTGATTGCATCTCAAGGCAATTTTAGACACTTGAAGACCAACGGAACTCTTGATGTTCAGCATATTGACGAATATTACTCTCAATTGGAGTTCTCTAAAGCTGAACAGGATTTTAAAGCGGTGAATGATCACTTTCTCATGAAGACAATCAAAGATCTTGACAACGAAATGCACATCAAGATTTCACTAGAGGCAAAATCAGTGGTGGAGAGTTGGGCGGATTGATTCATTCAATTCCCCACTTTCACATATATATGAGTGTATGGTTACACCAGAGAACCTCTGATGCTATTGAGGTACCCGTCAGACAAGGTTCTTTTCATGGAGTTTCTCAAACAAGCTCAACATGTTCACTCTTTTCTTTGCAATCGCCATAAGACAGCAGTCACCTTTCCTTTTGGATGGGGTATTTTCACATGCGGGACTGCGGCTGATTGCAAGTTTATGACGAATGAGCTTGAGAGGTTCAACCTCAAGTATCACATCGAGAGATGTTCCTATGATCCCTTGGGTCATTATGCAGCTCGGTTGGAGTGAAGTATGGCACACAAGCCAACACTTGAGGACTTTTGGGCTAATTGCGAGGATGAATTTGAAGCTCGTCAACGTCACTACTGTAGACTTACTATTGCTCAAATCATTGATTTCCTATTAGAGGATGTTGAGGGTTTGTCAGATGATGACGGAGAGGTTCTGCTTAGTTCATACGTTAAAGATCAAGTTGCTCGCCAGCCACTTCGCCAGCCAGATTGGTATGCCAGGAAGAGTACTTCCATTGAGGATGTGTCAAAGTCCGTTATCAAAACAAGCATGCAATTCTTGGAAAGTAAGATAAGGCACAAGATAGTTCCAGTCACGGAGCTGCCAATAGGGTTTTCTTCATTACCTTCTACCTCAAGGTCAAGGCCTCAAGTTAAGGTTATCTTGAAGCCACCTGAAGGTGTTAGAGTCAGTGGAAATGCAAAGGGGAGAAGTACTAGCAAGCAGAAGCAGAAGCAGGTTGAAAGGGCGCCTGAAGTTCCAATAGAGACAGTTATACAGGCTGAACCACATCTTTCACCTCCTAGTTCGCCATTTTCACCGCAGTCGCCTCCTATTGATATAGACTCGGAGCCAAAACCACTAGTTTGAGGAGCATTAGAGACAGTTGATCCACCACAAGTTGATACAGCAACAGCAGTCTCTCCTCGAGCTGATAATATTGCTCATTCATGTTGGCTCGAGAAATCTTTGGGAAGACACAGGCGAGAGCCTTCATATCAGCTTGATTTGTCTGAGTTTGGCAATCCTTATATGAGAAGGTCGAACAAGAAAATCAAGAAGCAGGTGCACATTGAGAAAACTCTAGAAGCAGAGATCGTCATAGAAGTTGCTACGCCACCAAAGGTTAAGAGCCTAGATGAAGTTGAGGTTGGTGATTTCACCTTCGTCAAAGCAAATCTTGGCAGGAGCACTCGACAAACGGACGTGAGCCTTCTCAAGATTGTCACAAATAATCTTGAAGAGCATATCATGAAGGACAAAGAACATAAAGCGCTTCTTAAGGCTGAAATCAGGCAACTCCGATAGTATATTTCTGATCTCATTCATGGAAACCCGACCAAAGCACCTGTTCTTCCACAAAGCACACCTGCAAAACAACAGAAGTTGGATCAATTAGTCAATCATGGCAAACTTTTGGACAACTGGGTTGAAAACTTCGTTGTTACAGGTTGGCATCTTCTCGCAGAGTTATATTAGTTGAGAAGCGATGCACATGGACTTCGTCAAGGAATCCAACAGCTCGAGATAACTGTGGCAGAAGGCATAGCGAAAGACCGGATTCTCATATCCCAGTTAGCAGTTGCATATGACGCCATGGTAGTAGAAGAAGAGAAAAGGAAGATTTTTGCTTGGAGAGAACAACACCTCTTCAGAATGGAAACGTATGAAAGAATCTCTACCAGGTTGGATGCACTCAGAGAGAATGTTACTGGAGCTCTAAAACTCATCAACAACTTTGTCTCTCAGATCCCGTGCCATTATCTTCTTGAAGATGGTACATATGTTGAACTTGATGTAGTACAAGCTGAGTTTGAAAGGCTGGTTCGTGATAGTCTCGAGGGAGATCCTATGGCGTCCAAGTTGGATCACATCTCAGTGATGACAACTAGTTTCAAAAAGGCAACTAAAGAGGTTAGAGAATGCATGAGGGCGATCAGAGATGGTGACAGAGTTGAATAGGCAGGTTATCATCGTGGACAACGTCAAAGTACCAGAGGATGAAACAATCGGCCAGTTCTTGAACAAGGTGTTAGACCGTGATGACTTGGAGTGATCCATCAGTTGGAACCTGCAATTATTTTCGAGGATAGATTCAGGAGCAGCAGTTAACTCGACATTCAGTCTTGAGTTCTAATTGTTGATTTCATGCATGCATATCTCATCCTTGGAGATATCTTTGCAGGAGTTTAGACTTTCAATTAGGATCAGTTATTTTATTTCAATAAGGAATTGCATGTTGCACATGTCTAGTTCAGTTGAGTCCTATTTTGGTTAACTAATGGTAGCTTTCCAGTTAACTGTATAGTTTCCTTTATTTAGGGTTTAGCAATAAAATCTTGCATGCTTGCAAGACTCTAGTTGACTCAAGTTGATTTTAGGGTTCCCTACACCTTTGATGTCTATAAATAAGAGCTCTTTGCTCATTTGTAATTAACTTTTGCACGTGATAGTAATATATGTTGCGCCACCTTGCCTGAAATATTGTTGTTCTGTATCTGTTCACGAGCTTTTACTATGATAATAAATAGCTGCACCACCTTGCCTGAATGTTATTATTATGGTATTTGTTCATCTTAGTTAAATGAAGTTGCTAGTTTGATCGTTTATTGTATGCATGTCTTGCCAATGCAATTTGTTGTCCTAGTTGGCTATCTTATGTTATGTTTAATAGTTGTTCTTTCAATCCACGCCTCGGATAGGAGTTCCTCCTCCTTGGAAATTTGGGAAGAAGAATTATCGTTTTAAGTGTTGTGCCTAATAAATTTCATTTCAGCCTACGCCTCGGATAGGGTCCCTCCTCCTTCGAAATCCTGTTGTGGAGTTTATTGTAAAAACATTCTTGCTCCTTTTTCCTCATGCTCTGTTTTCTTGAGGAGATTGGATAGATTAAAGCATTTAGTTTAGTTGTAGTTAGAGATCTACAAAACCAGAGAAAATCCTTAGCTGCAACGTTCTTGGTTTTCTTAACCTTGTGCCTCTTCCAATTGAGACAAAAAGATAGGAGTTAAATTACTTTACTTTTTTCACGCAAATCAGCATAAGAGGGAGCTTCCCCTCCTAATTTGAAGAGCAGTCATTATGCACTGTGCATAGCTATTCGTACCAACTCGCACTCCAGAGGTGCTAATTGTTACGCCAACACCTTCTCCATCAAAATTGGAGAGGGTTAGTTTGCTTACCCTATTTTTGAGATCCCTATCAGGTTGATTGTTTCTTTCCCTTCTAGGGGTGGTTCTTAGTTTGGCATCACAATACTCTTTAAAGGGGATGGTGTTCCTAATTTCGGGATCGAGTCTATAATATGTTGTTGCAATCTCATCTACATTATCTGTGGGAGATTCATTGGCTTCCCTTCCTTCTATGTATTCTTCCCTAGGCAAGAAACAAGGTCTTGTGGGTCTAGAGTTTGTGGCTCTTGAGGGTGTAGGATCATTGTTTTCAGAATGATTAGAGCTTGTCTCCCTTCCATTATAGCCACTCATATTCTAGATGGCTTGGATAAGTTGTGAAGTTCTTTTGCTCCTTTTGTTTTGGTCCCTAAGTGCTTGGGTGGTTTGCTCCATGAATGCCCTCATCTCGTTATTCATGAATGCGTCCATAGTATTGTTTGGGATGGTGTTTTTCCTAGAGTTTCTTCTTTGGTAAGTTAGCATTAACTATTGTTTTCACAGGATGGTAGGATTATGCTCTGATACCACTGTAATGTCCCCAATTGGGAATGCCCTAAATTTTGTCCTAGAATCACAAGCTTAATGCACTTAGGGTTATAACTTACCACTCAAATGCTTCAAACAAGCTAAATCTTGTTTTAGGTCCTGCAACCATGTTAGATAATATTGGAAATATGTTTCATATGATCAAAACATAATAAAGATGACTATTTCAAGACTATTTAAACTACCAATATCCATAATGCATATTGGAAGTTTTATTCATCACAGGGCCTAGATGAGAAGTAGGACAAGTCCGCCTGAAGCTATCCATCTAAGCCCAAGAGTACAAGCGTCTAACCAAGACTACCCACCCCTTGGCCCCAAAATCTCGTTAGCTCAACAAAATGAAAATGCTAAACAACTTTCCTTTCCACTTTTTGATCACCAAGTTCCCAATGTGAGCGAGGTGGGAGCATACAGTGTACAGGATTACAATTATACTTGAATTGAACGGCTGAAGTAACATCCACTTATCTAGTGGGGTTAGCTAGGCACTTCCACTTTGCAGTGGGAAAGCATATGCAATAATGCAAAGTAAGCTCTTCCACTTCTCACCGGTGAGTGAGTACAACCAATAAACAACTCTTCCACTTTTCAATGGTGATTCAGTACCAGAAACCCACTTATTCAGTGGGGTGAGTAACAAGAGCCACTTATGCAATGGGGTAAGTAACAACAATTAACAAGAGCAAGATAACTGGGTGTACTACCACTAGTGTTACATTGTTAGCTCTTACAACTCATTGCAAACCAAATACTTATCTATTATTACAAATATTAACGTGATATCAAGCTTATTAAAGCACCCAAATGAACCCCCAACTCAGGAAACTAACCACCCAGCATTGTAATAGCAAATATACCTCAGAATATGGCAAATGGAAGTCTAGTACAAGTCCAAAACTATGCTCCAGCAGTCTGGACAGCCAGGTAGATGACTTGGGAAACTTCACCCAGCTACCTCCAATGGGCTGAAATGATTACCAACTATATTAGCACCCAAACAGCAGTTCCAACTCACCAAAACTCATGAAAAGAGCATATCATTATTTTGGAAAGGGTATATTAGACATTTGTAGGTCTGAAACCACAGTTGTAGCAACTAGCAACAATGGCACAACCCATAAAAAGCACTCCAAACAGCAAAGTGTATCACCAAACAGTTAGCAAGGGCCGTGTCAAGTCTAGGTGCACCCACCAAGCAAGTAATGATTGAAAATGAGGGACTATTCCCCTTGCAAACTCCCATGCCTTAAAATAAAATAAAACCTTTTTTCATGTGCAAGCCCACCTTATTTCTCCCAGGAGTACAATTGGGAATTTAAAATACCCTTTCAAAAAGATATTACACTTAAGTTATGAAAAATAATGATAAAACATTATAACTTAAGTGAATAATTTAAATATTTCACCCCAAGTTGCAAAAAATTCCCGTAACATATTGAAATCAAAATTTGACCACGTCAATATGATACTGAGGCATTAGGTGAATAACGGAAGCCAATTTGGTGACTTACTATAAATAGACGTGCTCTCCAAGAAGTTTAGAGAACACCCCAAAAGTTCGAAAACACTTCAGAGTGTCATTCAAATTAGTATTGCCCACTAAGCTCATTGCCAACAAAAAAAACCTTGTAACTCAGAAACTACATCCTCCAAGATCTTTGGAGTCCCCTTGCCTTACCACTTAGCCCATGGGAACTCAAAAAATAAGCTAATGGTCTTGAAACTAATTAGGCCTGAGAAGGGGACATTATAGATCTTCAAGGTCCAAGTGGAAGGAATCGAGATGAACCTAAAGTGATGCAATCACCTCATCAACATAAAATGGGGTTCGAAATTGATTATACTCTATACTCCCTTGGACAATACTTAAAGAATGCACTCTATACGTGTGTTGTACCCAAACCAATTTTTTTTGCTTCATTAAGGCATTTTGCTTAAAAGAGTCTAAACCTTGTTAAAATGATGTCAAAATACAGTTTTTGGGCAAGTCAAGTATGGACTTTGGTCAGTGTCATCTCAGTCATCAGCAGCAATTGGTCAAAACCTGGACCTGGGATTCAAAGCAGGACATGTTATGATGGAGAAATGCTTCACGACAGAATTATACTCCTACAAGGTCAATTCAGTGGCCAGAACAATGTTTACAGAACATGAAACAGATGAAGACATGTCATAGAAAGCAGATCTGCACCCCTGTAGCCCAGGGGCGCCCTTCTTTTTGAGGGCCCAAATTTAGTTGCTTTCGTTTGCAAACACATTCAATCTCTTCAGAATTTAACCAGCTTTTTGACGAGCTATCAAGGGAGGTCATCTGAGTTGCAGAACTCTGGCAATTGAAGTCAGAAGCTAAAGGTACAAAGAGAATGCATGTCACAAAGGCTGTCAAATTTTCAGTTTTTGCCCTTGAATTTGACCCCTCAGATGGATGAATCTATAAAATCTCTTTTCGGGGGATCTTTGCTAATTCAATTCAGCTCCGCAACGCACCAATTCGCAAGATGATCTGATATACTAAGTGATCGTGACAGAGGTTCTATCGAACATGTAAAACAGAGGGTGGAAAAATGTAGAAATACACACATATACCTCTATAGGCCAGGGGCACCTAGGCTTTAGGCCTGCCAGATGGGGTCTTTTGCAATCACAATCTTCACGAAACTTATGCGAAATCCTCCTGGCTATCCAGTGAATCCAGCCGTTACCCCGCAGGGTTTGTCAAATGCCCGTACATGAAGGGTCAGTGAGGATCACTGAAGAAATCAGACAACCAAAAAAATGGCTAAGTGTGAGAAATACACACTCCCTTGGAAAAGGCGCCCTTCTTTTTGAGGTCTTAGAAGCAGTTTTCTCACTTCGTCACCTCCAGAGACATCTCTTCCCAATTCTTCTCGCTACACGAAGAGATCAACGATGTGCGAATCGGAGTACTCCAACTCCCGGTGTTAGGGGTCAAAGTATGGCGTTTGGATGAAAGTTTCACTTTTGTCAAATTAGTGATTGCGCCTTCACATGCTAGGGGCGCCCTTGCTTTTGGGGTTCCTAATGCAGCTTTCAAATGCCTTACATACAGTCGTTGGTTGCGAAATTCTTCCAGTCAAGCAATGAACCTATTATTTAGTCAGCAAGATTCATCATTCACCAACGGCGGCAGTTCAAAGCGTGAGATGGAAAAATAGAGAAATGGCTAAGTATGGAGATCTTGCATCAATTTAATCAAAGGCGCCTAATTTCTTGAGGCATCAAACGTCGTTTTTAGCAGTTGCAGCTCCCAGCAGACATTTCATCTTTGCTCTGCAAGCTTCGCGGTGGATATTTCAGCTCAGTCACAGCCTCAATCAGGCATCCAGAAATTAGAGCTCAACAGGGGCAACTATAACTTTTCAGTGAGCTATAGAGTAGGAAGTTGGCAAAAAATCTCATAACTTTTGCAAATGGATGCCTGGAGAGTCAAATTTGGACTTTTCAGAATCAATGAATTTTTTTGAGCGCACCCGGATGCAGAGATTTCAGTTAACTTATTAAAATAATATTAAATTTCAACTTTTTTGCATGCAAGCATTAATGGGCGATTTACTTCAATATTCTTATATTGACGCCTTTTTTGATATTAAATTGCAAATTTGCATGTGGAGAAGAACTGAATATTTTAATATTATTTATTTTACAGGACTTTGAGTCGGTGCCAGTTCGAACTGAAGGGGGTCCAATCACGACTTTTTTTTTTTAAATCAAGGTTCTATTCTTGTAGTGGCGCCATTATGGTACGAATTTATCTATTTAATCATTATGGCGTCCATCATTTCATTCATCCAGCTTGAGCAGAGGCAAATTTCTTCCTAAGTTGGGCGAATTTTCTTCAACAGTCAGTTGCGAAGACATCAAAAACATTCTTTTGCAGGTACAAGTCCAGATTCATCAGCAGAATTCAAGACAAAGTGGCAATTTTAGCAGGAGAAAGGCGTCAAAACCTCAATCTTCTATCTCAATTTCTTCCATTTCTCGTCTTATTTTCTTTCGCATGTTCAAAAAACTGGGGACTTTTGATAAAACAAAACCCATGTGCTAGAATTTTTCAGGAAAATTTACTCGAGAGCATCGATTCTCGAGGCTTTGATTTTCTTAATTTCTTAACTAAAATTCCTTTGCATGGTGGAGTAGAAGTCCAATTTTCGCAAATCTAACATTTTGGGTTGTCTTAAAATCATTTTCTAGACAAAACCCATATCTCATAATTTTTCGTAAAAATTGCCCTCCGACCGGCTATTTTTAGCCTCAGCAGGGTATTTTTAGCTTTCCAGAAAAGTTGTTAGAATATAGTCGTGTTCACAGTCAACAAGCGAGTTTTTCAGAATGCAGTACACATAGCTCGAATTAAAGACTAAGTCAATCTTGACTCATGACTTCATCGGAACAATTGACACGAATCTACATAAGGTGCTTCCAGAAGCAATCTTGGATCCAATCAAGATAAAAGATTCAATACTTCAAAACATTCAGGAATCCAGGTTGCTTGAGGCCGCTTCTATCCCTGTCTCAGTTCATTGCGTAGAGTTCGTAATGCCTTGTGTTAAGCATTACAATTCTGCTACTCACGAAATAAAGTCAGTAGATGGACGGGTAATTTGTAGTCTCAAACCCCTGGACATCGAGAGATGTTTTGGTATTCCTCAACATCCAAACAGTTTGGTCATCACCATGGACCAGTGTGAGAGAGCATTCAATGCTGACATGGACAAGTGTTAGAGTAAGATGGCAGAAAGATGGTTAAAACAAAAGAACAAGTTGCCGAACAATGTGGGTCGTGGTGAATACAAGGATGAGTACGCGATTTTGATCACACTTCTCAATCGCGTCTAAAGTCATGCAGATGCAAACAAATTTCAGCCTTGGATGTAGTATTTCATTGGTCAGATCATCTCTGGGCGAGAGCATTATGACTGGACATCCTTCATCAGTGACATTCTCCACGAGCAAATCACCGGTTTTCTAGTTGCCCACCAGTTTCATATGCGTTTCTATCTCGTATACTTGATCACCTATCAGGGTCAGTTTAGAGGATTGAACACAATGGGGATACTCAGTGTACAAAAAGTCTACCATTACTATGACCAGTTTGAGTTCACGAAGGCTGAATGACATTTCAAGCGTATGCATGAGGCTTTCTTGACGTACATAATGAGGAACTTAGACCGGGAGTTGCATGTTCGTATCTCAGTGATTGCTAGAGCAACAATGGTTGATTGGGCAGACTGGTTTATTTAGTTTCCTACATACACCTACATCCACGTCTACAAATACACAGGAAATCCAGCCATGCTTCCATGCTATTCTTCGGATAGGACAATCTTCATGGAGTTCCTGAGGCAATTGTACGATGTTCATCTACATTTGCGCCACAAGCGTAAACCAGCTGCCAACTTTCCAATGCAAATGGGAATTTATTGGTGCAGGACAGCAGTTGATGCTAAAGCTGCAAGACAAGAGTTAGAAAAGTTTCATCTCAAGTACCTTGTAGATGCATGCACGTATGATCCTTGGGGTCATTATTCAACACACCTTGGTGGTTGCCCTTACCATAAGCCTACAATGGAGGATTATTGGATGAACTGCGAGGATGACTTTGAGGTGGGCAAACGCAGCTACAACAAGTTCTCTCTCTCACAAATTTCAGTCTTCTTGGCAAAAGATGTGGGAGGTTTGTCAGATGATGAGGGAGATACACTTCCTCAATTTTTTAGAGAGTAGGTTGATACACAACCACTGCCAACTGTTGATTGGTTCGCCAAAGAATACTCATCAATGAAGGAGAGGTCGAGTAGAGTTATTCAGAACAACATACTCTATCTCGAAAGCAAGAAGACCAAGAGGGTAGTCATGCCTAGAACAGAGTCGCCACCGGTGGATGCTTCACTACCATCTTCGTCGAAACCTAAACAAAAGAAGAGGAGTAACCCTCCTAAGAAGAATAAAGTCCCTGACAACTCAAAAGGGAAGGCACCTGCTACTGAAACGCACATGGAGCGAGTTAGAGAGCCAGTTCGGAGTTTTACAGAGCCGCAAGTTTCAGCGACGCATACCATCACCTACTCCATAGTAGTCTCCAGTTCTGATTCACATTGATTTGGACCTAGACTCGCCACCTCGCAGTAATGCCTCTACACATTCACACTCATCGGAACCTCTCATGACTAGCACAGACCCTTCTAGTGGGATTAGTTGAGACTCGTCTTCGCTTGAGAATCAACTGGGTAGGAAGAGGAGGCAGCCATCTTATGTACTTGATCATTCATATTTTGATCATGTCTACCAAGATGTGCCAGACAAGAGGATCAAGAAACAGGTTCATGTAGAAAGGAATGTTGACAAGAAGATCGTCATAGAAACCGTTGTACCTCCAGAGGGTAAGAATCTGAACGAGATTGAAGTTCAGGACTTCAAAGTGATCAGAGTCAACCTTGGTAGAAGCACTCGCCAAACAATGGTTCATCTCCTACAGTTGCAACGGATAGCGCAAAGGATAGAATAATGAAAGACAGAGAAGACAAGGCAGCCCTCAAGGCTGAAATCCAGCAGCTCCGTCAATACATCTCTAGCCTTGTACACAGAACGGAAAATGTCACCGCTTCACTCCCACCGATGCTAGAGCCACCCGTAGAACAGGGCCAGCTTAATCACCTGGTTGCATACAACAAGCGTTTGGAGGATTGGGAGTAGTTTGTCACTAGAGGCCGCTTTGTGCTTGCAGAGTTATATCAATTATGGTACAATGCACACGAACTCCGTCTATGTCTCCAGGATGAGGAGCAAGACTTGGCAATGGACAAACCCAGAGATGAGATCATGATTGCTCACCTGAGAATGGCATGCGAATCAATCACAGATGTAGAAGACAAAGAGGCTATCTACACTTGGAGGACACAGTTGATCTTCAAGGCGAAGATAGAGGAGACAATGGCATCAAAGTTGGCTGAGAGCATAGAGCATGTCACTAGTGTACTCCGGTACGTGAGAACTTTCGTGTCTTGCATACCGTGCCAGTATCAGCTTGAGGGTGGTGTGTATGTTGAGCTTGCTAATATTCAGTGAGAGCTCCATGAACTCATTCATGGTATTTTCAATGGGGAGACCATTGGTTGTAAGATGAATCAACTTACAGTCATGTCAACATTGTTTGATGAGGCAATTAGGAGCAGAGGTGAACTTCAGTGCCAAATCACAGGCGGTGAGGACATGCTGCACAGACACAGTATACTACGACAGAGTATCAGTGCCCCAAATGGTGATGCAGTCAACAACCTCGTGGAGGGGTTAGTTGCTCGAGATAGCGGCCAATGATCACCCAGTTAGAACTTGCAATTATTTTCAAGGATAGAACTAGGAGCAGCAATTAGAACTCGACTTCCATCTTCAGTTCTCTTTGTTGAGTTCACGCATGTCTGTCTTATCCTCAAAGATATTTTGCAGGACTTGGAGTTTCATTTAGGGTTTTTGTTAACTAATGGTAGTTTTCCAGTTAACTTGCTTTCAATGAGGATGTGCATGCTCGCACATTGTCCATTTAGATTAGATATACCGGTTAACTGATGGTAGCTTTCCAGTTAACTATATAGTTTGCTTTATTAGGGTTTAGTAATAAAATCTTGCATGCATTGCAAGACTGTAGTTGACTCAAGGTGATTTTAGGGTTCCCTACACCTTTCGATGTCTATAAATAAGAGCTTTTGCTCATTTGTAATTAACCTTTGCACGCAATAGTAATATATACTGAGCCAGATTTGCCTGTAATATTGCTATTCTGTATCTGTTCACTTTGGTTGGATGATCATTGTTTTGTGTTCTTGTGTTTATAAGCTTTGTTTCATATCTACACCTCGGATGGGTGTCGTCAACTCCTTGGGAATTTAGAATTAAGGCTTATCGTTTGTTGTTATTGTGTTAATGAGCTTTGTTTCATGTCTACACCTCGGATAGGTGTCGTCAACTCCTTGGGAATTCAAAAGTAGAGTTCGTTATTTGATGTCGTCACCAATAACCTTTCTTTCAGCCTACGCCTCGGATAGGTGTTGTCACCTCCTTGGAAATCCTGTCTTAGAGGTTATCGTATAAATCATTCCCGCTCTGTTTCCTCATGCTCTGATTTCTTGAGGAGATTGGATAGTATAAGCTAGTTAGTTTTGAGTTGTAGTTAAGATCTGCGAAACCAGAAAATCCTTGGCTACAACGTTCAAAGTTTCTCGAAAACCTTGTGCCTCTTTCAGCTGAGACAAAAAGATAGGAATTAGTTTAGTTTACTTTTTTCAAACATTTGTCCACACAACGAGGGAGCTTCCCCTCCTAATTTGAAGAGCACTCATCACGCAGTGTGCATAGCTGTCCGTACCAACTAGCACTCCAAAAGTGCTAATTGTTACGCCAACAACATGTTAGTGTTTTAATTTATCTTTTGATACAACTCAAACTAGAACAATATGTGAGGTAAAACATCTCTTCAAACTATAAGGAGAAGCTTCCTAAGACGTAAAACTACCCTAGACACTAAGCTACAAAAAAAAAAAGATATAGTTATAAACACTATACAATATTCTCTTAGGGGGTTGCATAAAAGAAGTAATTATCTATCTGCCTATCTTTTTGCCTTGGGTATGTGTAATATCCCTTACCAATTTAACACCATATTTTTGCAAATTTCCCCAATTTCATGGTTTGGGCATTTTGTCAAACAGTTTGGCAACAATCTGATACGGAATAGTTTCCACTTGATTTGACAAAATTTGCATATAGATTTTAAGCAATAATTTTTTCTCAAGTCACAAGATGCAAATAGTAATTCAAAGTAACCACAAATAATCTAGTTTTTCCAACTTGGTAATGCAGTTACAATTTACATTTCACAAAGAGTACTTAATATACGGAATATCCAAATTAATACTCAGAATGATTTAATAATCTGCTGACCTGTTACTATATTTCTCTTCCACCAACACAAAACTACACGATAGCATGAATCAAGATGGTACGGTAGCTTCCTCCAAAAACCGCGCCTCCCTTTGACTCCCTTTGACCCTATTGATGAACAATATTAAATTCCAAACTAATCCCCAACTTCCTTATAAATGTGTGACCCCTGTTTGACCATGAATGGCACAAGGTACGGCCTCCTTATTAGCTGCGATTCAAAATGAATTTGGCGCTAGCTTTAATTCTCTTAAAAAGTCACGTGGGAATTCTTCCAACCTTCTACTATATGCTTCGAACTTAATTCTTCCCCTTTCTATGTCCATGTCACCTTTTTAATGGTATGGCATCCTTGCCTTTATACCACGATTCATTCCATTGAAGCTATATGATGAGGTCTACGCTGCACCCAAGTATGGGAAAAGCTATCTGGCCTCAATACAATATTATCAACTCCTTCAATAGCCCTTCATAAAATAGAATGGCTCCTCCAAATATGGTACGGATGAGTACCAAATGTTCTGGAATAAATATGCAGACAATAGATATTACCTTATTCACCTCTGCAAATATCCAATACGAATATCTCTGAAATTTGTCTTTAACAAAGACTTCACAAATTTATAAACTCCAGCTGTTGAAATCCTGTTACACCCCGATTGTATAGCTACTACTTATTAGTACTGCGTAGGGTAAAATGATTGTAAAGAGAATTCAAAGGATGAATAAAATATGTCGTTCCTTGTTATCAATATGAGTGTTTTCACATTTAATGATTGTATCATTTAATGTTGCTTCAATTGATGTTATCCATGGTGAAATATTGTGTTATAAGGTTATTGAATTATGATTATTCTAACTTGAGATGTTTATGTATACTGCTAATGTTGTGAACATTTGACTGCCGAGAACATGTGTCAGTGGATGTAGGTATATGAACCATTCCTCTAGGCGGAGGGGACATATCACTCGGGATAGGAGCTTGGTCAGTTAACCGGTAAAGTGAACTATCTAAGCATACACACACATCACCTTAGATTGAGTGAACTGAGTCAATTGTGTTGGTTATAAGTAAGTCAACCGTAGCTTGTATGTTTGCATTAGGAGTCTTGTCTACTTCTATATGCTTTTATGAGTGATGTTTATCTATGTATCTATCTTGTGATATTATGATCATTATGATGGTAACATAAATGGATGTAAGTGAATAGGAAGTGGACATACATACATATATATAGTATATACGCGTATCCATATGTATATACATATCAATACAAGCATATGTTGGCAGATGGATATGCTCATACGGATGCGTCGATATGGTATACCTACACATACATGTACATAGAGGTATATATACAAATATATATATATATGTATATATGCACACATCCTATATTATGTGGATATTAAAAATATTATTATTATTGCCTTACAAATGTACATATATATATATATATATATATATATATATATATATATATCGGATGTATGCTAACTAGCTCACGATATATATATATGTAGTGGAATAAATATATATATATATGTAAATATATATTAATATTATATATATATATATTTATAGTAAAAATAATACACACATATGCAGATATATATATATATTTATATTATACCGTGCTATTTAAATATATATATATATATATATGTATGTATATTATTTAGGAACTATAAATATATATATATATATATATATATAATATAATATATATATTTCATATAGTCTCATATTTGGAAATCGAATTATTACCTAATTGATTAAATATTAAATCATACAACTTTGGAAATCAAATTATTTCCTAAATCAATTGAATATTTATCATTCAACTATGGAAGTCGAATTATTTTATTATTTCAACTTTGTGAATCGAAACATTTCTGAAATATATCATTCGAACTTGGGAAATTGAATTATTCCTATTCGATTAAACATTCATCATTGAACTTTGAAAGGAAAATGGAAATTAAATCAAATACAGCGCTTGAGAAGTCACACGCCCTAGTAAAATCCAACACAGATATGACATCACTGAAAGGCGTTTCATTGTATATGACATCACTGAAAGGCGTTTCATTGTTGGACTAAGTCAATAATCTGAGGCAAGATCAAATCAAACGTAGTAACAAAGCTCTGTCGATTCAGCCTGGAAAATAGGCTATGTGTACACAATTTAACAAAGGACCTTTTCTCTATTATCATCTTAACCCACCATAATATGAAATTGGCGCCACATCTGAGAACAATCGTGTAGGTGTTGATTGGCACAATTTCTTCATGTGCTTTAGAATTAGTCTTCACAATGCTATCAATTGCTGGAGGATGACTCACCATTTTATGTGTTGGGTATGGCAAGGAATTAGCGCCACCTCCAGATTGAAAATGTCCAACAGTAGTGGTGGCAAACCACATGCCAAAACAAAAGGAAATTGTTGGATGTTGGGCTCTATAAATAGTCGCCCCAACCTTCCTAATTCATTCATTCGTACTTATTCATTCTTATTTTACTCGTTTCACAATGATTCAAGACTGAATTCATATTCCTTTCTCATTTCGATTGCATTCCTTCACTTTTTCCTTTGCCATATCATTGGTTATCATTGAAGGATAAGGCGTGCCATATCAAAATATACACCTACTGGTTAAATACTTCTATGTTTTTACCAGTTCTGAATATCTATTTTCTGAATGAGGAAGAATGAAATCTGAGGAGTTGTCAGTTATCTAAGGTGTTGGAATTGTTGGAATAATCTAAAAGTGAAGGTTGCATTGTCTTCTATTGGGATAAGCGTCTACAGGCATGGGATATTCTTCTACTATTCTTTTACAAGATTTATATGTTATTTGAAAAGTATTTTTTGTCTATGTATCTATTTGTATTTTGAAAAAAGAAAAATGATGCATCATACTTGTTTAATACATTGTTTGTATGATCTCCATATTAGGAGAATACTGTTTGCATTAGATACTATTTACTAGATTGAAATAAAGGCTAGAGTCAAGTAAAGTTCAACCAGCTAAGTTATTAGGTTAACCCGGAAGAGCTTGTGATACTCCTAGGATAAAGATTCCAATATGGGAGGGAACTTGTGAAATACTTGTTATGCTGATTCATTTCTAGTAGTTTAGTATGTTGTAGGAAGTCTAGGATACGGATTATCCATTGAAGGACAATACCTATGCATAGTGTAAGAGATAGCCCTAAGTCAAATCAACCCTAAATAGTGTATGTGATAGATGACCCTCAGTAGAACATACTGAATGAAACACTTTGGCCAAAGTAGTGCAATGTACAACATCCACTTAGACTGTGTGATGATTGAGACTACACTGTCAGTTCACCGTGATCCCGTATTACATACTAGTTTGAGAGTTGTCGTATTGCATAGGATCTAGTTATGTAGGACACAGCACTATGCTTAGTTGGTTAACAGTATCGGTTACTCTACCAACCTCTTCGTCAAAGGGAGGGCCATCTATCAAATGATAGATGTGCGGGGGACCGCACTATAAGTCCGTGGTTGGCAGAAAAGCACCCGAGTGATGTTTCTCCTCCATAGCAGGCGACTGAAGAACCAAGATTTGAAAGGACGAATCTTGGACCTTATTACTATTTGTTCAAAAGCGCCATGAGCTATGTATGTACTTGTATGCTTTCTTACTCTGATGTTATTTGAAAGAAAAGGAATACTTGTTGAATTATATTGTATCATGTTTTGATATTTTCAATAAAAGAAAAGAAATTTTTTTATTGCAATGGCTTTATTACTCGTTACCTTTACTTGTTTGGTGTAAAATTAAGAAATTTTTACTTCATGAAAGGGTTAGTACGTTACAAATCCAATTGTGAAATCTAAGTGATTCCGCCAATACCAACCAAGGTGGATAATCTCACCACTGAAACTAATTTCATTCAAGAGGGTTTTCGTCCTCCAGAAGATTGAGATGAACTAAGTTCAATCTCCAAACCATAAGGGGTTTCTCACTAGAGAAAAAAGTAATAAACTGCATAATCCAAAATGAATTCCAAGAAACTTTTATTCACTCACCTGTAACTCCACCACCTTTCTTGAAAAAACAAAATTTACTTATTTAATTCCTTATTTCGCCAAAAAGTGACTTTATTAAATTAATTAGCTTTTCCAACACTTTAGTCACTTTTGCTCACATTTAAAAATAAATAATTTAAGTTGCTTTTTAATTTACGTTTTTCAACAACTTAATATTAATTATTTAATTATTAAATATTTCCCTCACAACCAACTAAAAATGTGGAAAATACAAAATCCAATCAAAAGTGGCATCTGAAGGTGCCAGAATACATAGGATCATTGAAAACATCAAACAACCCCTCTAGTGATTACTAAGAAAGTTGAAACTGATTACGATGCTGATGTAATAAAAAACGAGGACATTATAGTCCACCCTTCCCAAAGATTGTTTGTCCTCAAGCAATGTCAACACAACCACGAAATCACTTGACCAAATCAAACTGAAACCAAATGTGATCCCAAGGTCCCAATTCAATCTTTGGAAAAACCACCAAGCTACCACTGCGCCACTCTCATAAAAACTGTAAACTCATCATGCCAAATTTGTGCTCTCCTGTCCTGAGACCCAAAAAAATATTCATCCTCTAACCCCAAACTGAAATACCTATGAAGACTAAAATCTACAACATGAAAATTCTCCTACCAAGGCATCTCAATAAAGTCCACATCAGCAATCCTACTAATCGACACGATCTTGGGCATCAAGAAACACAATCTGCTCAATAGGAGAACATGGTACTTCGCATCTCTCATCAATGGAGCCCCAAGAATGATGTAGATTAATCCCTAATAAGCAGCTGATAAAAAAGTGACAGCAGTATCAACTCCACAATTAGCTATCCTAGGAATGATTTAGCTGTCATAAACTAATAACACCTCATTTACACTAAATCTCCGAGTATCAAAAAATAGCCCCGAGCATACCAACTCACACCACCAGCTGCAATCATCAATGCCGCATCTAAAAATATATATATACTAGCAATCGGGAATGACTACAATAATCACTACTCCCTAATGTGGAAGTTAGAAACAAATGAACCATGTCTGAAATTTCTCCCACAAACTGCTGCCATAAAACTTGCAAGTACTCAAAATAAATCTGCTCATTAACTGAAGTTGCCAAAAATTTGCATTGTCATACTGGGGCAGCAGCTGTTGTAATGATATACTCCTGAAATCCTAGGAGATGTGAAAGTGGAAATGGTTGGAACTTCCATTTGATTCATCTGGAAACACTTATTAACATTTACCCAATGTCCGACACTTTCGAAATGATCTATCATACTGTTGTTCAAAACTGAAAACAATAGATAATGATCTGGATTAATCAACATCAACAACCTAATAATGGAGCAACAGCTGCAAATTTGGAATCCCCCTATATAATCATGAATGGATAACATTACATTGCTCAAAAACAACTTGGAAAAGGTTAGAAAAAACTCCTCGACAATCTCCAATTGAGAATTTCTCCTCTCCTTGGTTAAAATTTCCCTCCAGTCCACTTATAAGTATACCATTGGAATCATATGGTGGCTGATTTGCAACCAAACAACATAGTCAAGGCTGAAGATTTGAACTATTTCATGTCACACAACATTTCTCTGATCACCATAGCCTTCCAGCAAACTCTGATAGTGACCTCTATCATACATTTGCAGCGAAGAAATAACTCCACTAAACTAGTGTTGTGTCATTCTATTATTAATGTGTACCTTATCAAAAGATTTTCTAATTCTTTCAAAAGCATATTTTCCAAATTGAATCCCTCCCATGCAATGAATCCATGTTCTATCAATCCAATTAACCTTCAAAACACTAAGAATTTTAAAACTATTGTAATTCAATTCAACACCCAACCCAAGAGGTGGATTGCTCAATAAGAGGGAATCATTCTTTGATCCTTGTCTCACCAAATCTCCATGCAAGATAAGTTCTAAACTTGTTTTTATGTTGCTGTTATAAAATTTCCAGCAAGCTCAAAAACTCTTTTGGAAGACCTTGCAGGGTTAGGAATGTCGATACCTCTATGACTCATCACATTTTTAATGAAGTTCTCATCTTCCACCCACTTAACACATTTCTTATTGAGTGGTCTCCTTGGAGGTTTACCAACACAAAGTTTGACACTTCCTTGTGATATGTACCCATTTCAACAAGTAGTGTGCTACAATCATCATACAGTAATTCGTCCTTGCTGAAGTCTTCTTCATAAATTGGTGAGCAAATTGGCTCCAAATAAAAATCTTTTTGGAGCTCACCAATATCTTCCACCTGTTGCTTGGTCTCCATGATTCTTGCATCTACCATTTGTCACTCCTTCATGGCTGCAACAGTTGACTAATTTTAAGTTTGGTAGAGTGACTAGTGAGCTAGGCTAATGCCAAGGCAGAGCCTATCAACTTCTTTCTCCTTTTCCTGGAACGCATCCCAAGTCTCTTCTGCAAACTTGATTGCCATATTTCTGTCATGGGTCATGTGCAACTATGCTGATTTAATCTCCTCCATTGTGCTCTTAATAATTTGCAAATCGGTAAGGGAAACAACTTGTTCATACTGATTTCTTTTTGTCTTTTGAATGTAATTCTCCACTAGACTCTTAGTGCCATCAAATTTAGATGAAGTTTGCACTTCAATTTCAGCTGACACCAAGAATTTATTCTTCCAACTTCCCTCATAAATATCAAGGCCATGTAAGTTTAGAGAACTGTTGTTATGACGCATATAAAAATCAGAACTCTCTTCCATACCTTTCAGCAGTGGTGCCATGGCTTGCCCAAGTCTCGTGTGCCTCTCCTTTACCATTTTCAATAGTAAATTGTGGATCTAAATCAACAAAGTCACTATGGCTTTGCTCAAAATCAAAGCCATGCAATACTAATTCTGCTTTGTTTTAAAAATTAACCCTCTCAAAATCAGCTTCCTCTTTGCCATCCTCCATGCATAACTTCTGAGATGAAGTTAGAATAGCATTATAGTCAAAAAGAAATTTATCCAACACAAATTCTTCATCACGATTAGGTGCTATCACACCTAGATCCCAAGGTCTTAAGGGATGGTTGCTTTGTTCAAAGAAAATATGTTCATTGTGCCCCTCATGAGTGGTTAGCTCCCTAATTAAATTACTCTCCAAATCACCAATACTAAAGTCATCATTAAGAATCCTCTCCATACATCTGTTTTGGAAGTCAAACCCAACCCCACCTGAGTTATCATCACTAGAGTGTGTTAAGAGATTGCACTATAAGCTGGTTTGGAAGCTTCGATGTCCTCACCTTCAGCATGCTCTATATCTGAAAATGCATTAGTAAGCTCAACCATATCATCACTTACATCTACACCACTAGAATCATCAAGACACCCAATAGTCTCAGAAACATCACAGAACAAATAGAATCTTGAACTCAAAACAATTGTTTTGTATTGTTTCTCATGCACAATTGTAGCTACATGCACGTCTAAGAGATCAAGTTGATGCTCTGTCACATATTCCTCATATTTCAAGGTACATTTTCCTTCCAATGATTCTATTATGAACTCCCCTTCATTCACCTGCTCCTCATTAACCAAGAAAGGTTTCAGCTTCTTCTCACACTGAAAATTTATCTTTTCAGCTAGTTCTTGTTCAACTGATAGGATTCCATGATCACCCTTCTTTTTGTTAGCCAATAGGATAGAAAAAAGTGATTGAAGCACAACATCACTTTCATTAATAACCAAACCCACAATGGTTTGCATGGCTGCAATAACATTATCAGCATGATCTTTTCTAACTGTAGCAAAGAAATGGTGAAACATTTCGTGAATCAAATCATCCATTCCCAAATCCAACATAATCTTATTCAATCTAAGTTTTGCAAATGTTTCAAGTATGGCAACCCTTCTAGTAAAATGAGCACATGCGATTTCATTAATATCCTAGAAATTGTCCACCAACAGCTGAATTATCTCTTTCAATGTGTTATCATTGTAAGGAGCTTTAGGTGCTGAAATCCTCATGATTTCACTCAAACATGAAGTAACCATGAGTCTTATCTCTTTATCTGAGTGTTTCATAATCCTTAGCTTAATCAAGGAAGTCATTGATGGCTCCATTGCAAAACACAATTTCTTAAAATCAAATTGATCTATCAAAGACAAACCATCCTCCACTACCTCCAACATATCGAGCAAAAACTCCTTTGACTGATGTAGGAACTCAAGATCCATGCCTGTTGTATGAAGCCTATCTCCAACATCCTTTTTACTGTGTGACTCCATGAGCTTCTTCCACTTTCAATTTTAACCTGTGTTTGTCTCATAAATTCTAACGAAGAGTTCATTTTGTCTTCCATATTCTTGACACTGAAATCTAACATCCAACTCATGATTTCAACAAAACTAATTTCCCAACAGGATGGCAAGATACTCTATGCTCTGATACCACAGTAATATCCCTTACCAATTTAACACCATTTTTTTGCAAATTTCCCCAGTTTCATGGTTTGGGCATTTTGTCAAACAGTTTGGCAACAATCTAATATACAATAGTTTCCACTTGATTTGAGAAAATTTGCATATAGATTTTAAGCAATAATTTTTTCTCAAGTCACAAGATGCAAATAGTAATTCAATGTAACCACAGAATTTATTTTTTCCAACTTGGTCATGCAATTACAATTTGCATTTCACAAAGAGTACTTAATATACTCAGAATGATTTAATAATCTTGCTGACCTATTACTATATTTCTCTTCCTCCAACATAGAACTATACAGCGGCATGAATTAAGATGGTACGACAGCTGCCTCCAAAAATTATGCCTCTCTTTGACTCCCTTTGACCCTGTTGCTAAACAAAATTAAATTCCAAACTAATTCGTAGCTTATAAATGTGCAACCCCTATTTGACCATGACTGGCACAAGGTACGGCCTCCTTATTAGCTGCAATTCAAAATGACTTTGGTGCTAGCTTTAATTCTCTTAAAAATTTGTTGGAAATTCTTCCAACCTTCTAGTATATGATTTGAACTTAATACTTCCCCTTTCTATGTCCACGTCACCTTTTTAACAATATGGAGCCCTTGTCTTTATACCACGATTCGTTTCTTTAAAGTTGTACGGTGAGGTCTAGGTTGTGCCCAAGTATGGGAAAAGCTAGCTGATCTCAATACAATATTATTGACTTCTTCAATAGTGCACTGCCCTTCATAAAATAGAATGGCTCCTCCAAATATGGTATGGATGGGTACGAACTGTTCTGGAAGACATATTTAGACAATAGATATTACCTTATTCACCTCTGCAAATATCCAATACGAATATCTCTGAAATTTGTCTTTAACAAAGACTTCACAAATTTATAAACTCCAACTGTTGAAATCCAATTGTGAAATCTGAGTGATTCCACCAATACCAACTAGGGTGGATAATCTCACCACCAAAATTGATTTCCTTCAATAGGATTTCCATCCTCCAGAAGATTGAGATGAACTAAGTTCAATCTCCAAACCACAAGGGGTTTCTCAACAGATAAAAGAGTAATAAACTGCATAATCCAAAATGAATTCCAAGAAACTTTTATTCACTCACCCATAACTCCACCACCTTTCTTGAAAAAACAAAATTTCCTTTTAATTTAATTCCTTATTTCGCCAAAAAGTGACTTTATTAAATTAATTAGCTTTTCCAGCACTTTAGTCACTTTTGCTCACCTTTAAAAATAATTAATTTAAGTTTCCTTTTAATTTACATTTTTTCGACAACTTAATATAAATTATTTAATTATTAAATATTTCCCGCACAGCCAACTGAAAATGAAGAAAATACAGAACTCAATCAGAAGTGGCATCTAAAGGTGCTAGAATACACAGGCTCATCAAAAACAGCAAACAACCCCTTTGGTGATTACTAAGAAAGCCAAAACTAATTACGATGCTGGCATAATCAAAAACAGGGACATTACAATATGAGCACAAAACTAATAACAACTCTTGTCTCACAAGTGAGATTTTCCATTATTGAATGAATGCAACCAACTCTAAACATGAACAAGGCAACTTTCTACTAGCTAAAACAATGACCAACAATCAGTTAGAAATGCAATTTCAAAGAGATAACAACTAAAATCAACAACATACAATTTCATGGACTAAATAGCAAGTTTGCACACAAAGTTACAACGTAGATAGATATGTGACCAATACAAAGCCTAACACTATAATCTACTTTCAATTCAATTCATGAAATTATAAACATAGTAAAGCAAACTCAAATAACACACAAACCAATATTTCAGCAACATAAATATAACTTATTGAGTTTATGTGCTCAAAGTGCTTATTTATATGGTTGTAAGATGCCCAGCGTTGGGGATTTTAGAATAATCATATGTTATCCTAAAGTCATTGTTTTAAAGCGCAAATGCTTAAATCTCTTGAAAAACATGAAGAAAAGATACTTTACAGAAAAACAGATCCTAAAAAAATAATAAATAACAACTAAATCAACCAAATACTAGGCCCTCAACTCTCTATCCAGAAATAGAACTACTGGAGTCGGCAAAAATAGCCATGCTAAAAATAGCAAATTGATACACAAACCACTTTTGAGATTCTAGCTCCTCCTCTAAAACATGTGAAATTCTCATTTGAAATGGTTCTTTAGGCTGTTTAATCACCTACTTTACCCAACTTTGTCACTCATGCTACATCCAAGTTTTTGTTCACATCTCACTGAAGGATGGCCTAGATTCCCATAGGCACATGTCTATACCACTTAACAATATATCTTCACCTTTTAAGGCATGCACTTCACCCATATATGTGACTTAAAGCCTTGAAACCTATTACCTAGACATGCTTTACTTTCTCCCATGCCACTTAAACATTAAGCAAACTCCTCAAAGGTGAGTTTGTCAATTAGATTCTTCATATCTGACAAAGGCACTTCTATTCTTTGTTATCGATACCACCAAACAAACCTTCTAACTACTCCAAGTGCCTTTATCTATTCATTGAATGCTACAACAGTGAAGTGTATCTGATCATGCATATATAGTGTTTTCTTGTTTTAGGCAAAGAAAGTCGACCCTATTCAGTCACAAGGACAAAAAGACATTTTTTGAAAATTTTCATACAGGTACAATATTAAATTCCATAGTGTCAAGAGATATTATGGATTTCACAGTACTCCTCGGCACACCCAAATCAAGAGGAAAATGTATTGAGAAGAAGAATAAGTATGGCCAAGAAGTCTATAAACGTTGGTATGTTTTGTTGCAATTGTAAGTGTTTGCAAATCAGTCACCAACCCCTTGTCACTTACAAGAGATAAGGAAGTTCAGAAAATATGGCTGCCTCTCACAAGGACACGTCACTCAGATCTGCATGAGATTGTCATTGCTTGTGATCATACTAGATGAAGAGTCCATGGGAGCTGATTTTCGTCAATGTCTAATTGCTAAAGATGACAACAAGCCAAGAAAGAATCATTCTAAATCTTCACATATCAAAGGTATGGCCAGCTTGTCTTTTGTCTTTTCTCCTATGCAACCCAATCTAATTATCAACCCTGTAACACCCACTACAGTCAACTTTATTGCTAAGCTAATTTTCAATCCCATAATCCCAAACTCATCTCCAAGCATCCCCCACAATGTTGAGAGCAGAACCACTCATAGTTCACTGACTCACCGAGTGCTCGCTAAGTACTCACATGACCTTTCTGCTGACAAGTTTTCACAAGTTTAACTCACCAAGTCCAAGTCTCAAGTTTTTTGCCAAGTACTCACCAAAAAGTCAACAAATCCAACAGCTTGACTCACTATGTGTAATGTCCTTGGCAAAATCTGACTTGTTTTCCCACTTTTTAGGTCTTGGACATTTCGTCAAACAGTTGGCATGTAAAGTCTAAACTTGCTGTTTTGAGTTTTCAGTTTGATTTGGATTGCTTTTGAGTGATGCAAATGATATTTAAGTGCCTTCTAAAAGATACTAAACAACTAGCAAATGGACTGAAATGAAATGCAATATGTTTTTGTATTTTCTAATGCATATAAATGACAACTACTTATGAAAATGTGCACCTACAGCAATAAGACATTTCGTCATACAATTTGCATCCAAACTCCTTATGCCTCCAAATGATATTGCAATGATATGTAAATGATTACAAGCTGAAACTGATATGCAATCAGACCTATTACATCAATATTTCGCTCTTCTTCCTAGCATGATTATAACTGAAAATGCATTGCCAATACTATTGTTTTTGAGACAGCATTACAACTTAAATATTATATGTTGCAATATGAATGGTTACAACTAAAATGCAAGTGCCAAGACTCTTGGCTTACAAAATAGACAAATGCATACAAATCTGGTATAAATTGACAACTACAACTATGATGCATAAACTGTAAAGAACCTGGAATATAGTTGCAGCAACCCCAAAGTAGTTCGATTCTCCTTGAAGAAGACCAGTTTGTGCTCCCAAGAGGTGCACCTAGCCTTCTTGAAGTCTAACTATGCCTTGAGAATTTATTTAGAATTTTTGGTGGTCTCTAATGACAAAATCACCCCTCACTAAGAGGGTCACCCTTGCTGCTTGAGAAGGAATGCAAATAAAAATTAATCTCAGCTCCTAGCCCTTCCAACTTGCCGTAAAAATGATTGCCAACTCGAAAGGAGGCAATCCTTCCAATACCCACAAAACTTTGTCCCCTTAGTGAAGAGCAATGAATGAAAATGCAATTCCTCCCATGGCTGGTCTGCAGACTGGAACAAAATTACAGACCTCAAATAACTCACCAAACTTCTCCAAAAATGTTCTCCAATGGCTGCAATTATCTCAATGAGAAAGATTGAAGTATCTCCCTCCACTATCCAACTAGGGTTGATATTTCACAACCGAAATTGGCACCTTAAAGTCTTCAAACCCTCAGGCAATGAAAGCATTCAAGCTCTCTTTCTACCACGCAGGTATGTAAGAAGTAATAAAATCTAAGTGTGCCCAAATGCTTAGCCAACAACTTTTTAAATAGATTTCTCAACATGACTCCAAGAAGTTTCTAGAATAAAATATTATTTTATTCACTTAAGTGACTTTATGATTTATTATTTTATTTAATCACTTTATTAAATTAATTAAATATAAAGTCATCCTTAAGATATTATTTAATGGAATAACTTTATAAATAATTAATCTAATACCCCACTTTAATTTAATTAAAATAATCAATTAGTCATCCTTATGAAATATCAATATTTGGACAACTTAATTAATTAATTAAATTAAATTATTCTGCCTCCAAATCAGGGACATGACACTATGCCAAAATCATAGAAAAATGCAATTAAGACATGGTTTTTTGCCTTTAAAAGCCCTATTCGGCCATGTTGAAGTTTGAACACTCCAAAAATGTTTTTTGGCTTCATAAGTATTGTTTTTTGCATTTTAAAAAATTATGAATATGGTGTGCCCCTCATTCCCACTGGGGGTGTTGCCCCTCAGCGCCCAACAAACTCATTTGATACATTTTGTAGCTGTATTTTGCATAAATTTTATGTTTTTTTCAAAACTTAAGTGTTTTGTAAGTTGCCAAGATTAATTGAGTTTTTGCCAAGTTTTCATTGAGTCATAAATTTTTGGCTTGCTGAGTACTCTCTGAGTCTAATTTTGTGAACTGTGGAGCCACTATTTTTCAACCTTCACCTCTTAGATTTGAAAACCATTTCATGTTTCCTGACAATGTTGGAAGCTATGAAGAAGATCTCATTCCAATGCATGTCCCTCGCTGCAATGCTGATGATGAGAAATGTCCCTCAAATCCTTCAAAGTCCAAGAAGTCCTCCATTCATATTGCATTGGCTAGCATCAATGACTCCCTTAGTGGATTCCTAAAGGCCATACAATCTCAAACATCCATACAATCTCAAACATCCAAGTAATGCAATACACAATGCTTTTTCAACATGTTGCTCAACAACGTACAGGCCATCAAGGATAATCAAAAGGCCATTATTGGCTGTCTCTTTAAAAATAAAGAAGGAATCTCAATTCTGAGGTATTGATATCAAAAATTCAAAATGTGCTCGACCACAAAGAAGTAACTGAAAAAATCTTATAGTCCAAACATGAAGACAGGAACCTGCTAAGCCTAATCCACTTTATCAAAGCTTTGCCACCAAATGGTCTCACTCGGCCAAGAACTTCAATGCTAATTGCTGGTGCTTCGTAAATGTAGGACTGGAATTTTCAAGCTAATGGTGTGAGTTATGGTAACATTGGCTGGCTACAGAACATTAATAGCCATATTGCCCCTCAGACTCATGCTAGCAAGCAACAATGCCCTGTCAATAGGAACCTTGCTTGACATTAATAGTCTCTTTGCTGTTCAAAACTACTCTTAAAATCAGCTAGTAAAACTTTAGTTTTCTGATGTTTGCTGTTTGCTACATAAGTATGCCACTCTCTTCTAGAAGACTGCATCTCCCTCTATAAGCTAGGAGTGCAAGGGATTTTTGTAATCTTGTGACCCATTTATTTCAATTATATATTCTCTTATCAAAAAAGAAAAGAAAATCTGTAATGGCATGTAAAGCTCTAATATTTGGAATTTTGGGGTATTTGCTTGGTTTATGTATATATCTACCTATCTGCATAGATACCCACCCATCTATGTATTTATATATATAGAGAGGGAGAGAGGGAGAGAAGCACGTACGTGTGGGGAAGTGAGGGGGGAGGTGACAGAGGAAGTAACAAGTTGGTAGTAACTTTTCTGAGACCTACTCCCTAAGCTTTTGCATCTATTTGAAAGAAAATGGGCTAATTAATAATCAATTGTTGAATAAATCATCTTCCAGGAATATCAATCAAGTTATAGTGGCAAGGAGAGGGAAAATAAGAAAGAAAAATTATATTGATTAGTTCACTTCTAGATGTGAATTACAGAAGCTTCTGCCCATTCCAAGTCTTTTTGTTTTTTAGAATTAGCCAAATAACTAGCACTTAAATGATTTGAGATCCTATCCGGGCATGAATTAACAGGAACATTAAGGTTGTAAGTCATAAAGCTTCTTCAAAGTGTTCCTTTCTTTTCCTTCTTTATGTTAATATACCAAATATGATTTCAGGCCAGATTTTCCATTTTAATCCAGGACTAAATTGAATGGATTCAAGTAACACATACCTTCAAATTCATCCTCCCACACACCATAGTTATTAGTAAATGGCATATCAGGCCCAATAAGACCCACATTCAGACCTTGCTTAGCTGATTCTGCAGCTAGTGACATCCCTGCTGGACCACACCCCATGACTACCAAATCCAAATTTGCTTCTCCAAGTTGAAGAAGTTGCAACTATACAACACACAGGTCATCATAGCTTATTCATGTTACCATATGAAAAGAAGATACAAATTGGAGATGAAATGATCTAAAAAAGAATTCGATGGAAGGAAAGTTCAGATTAGCATACACATGGCAAAGAAAGAAGTATTTGGATCCCTATTGGAAAAAAGACAACACAGGAAAAGCAACATCTAAAATGACTATGCATGATTTAAGATATAAAAGTTAACAGGAAAGCAAAATAACAAGTAGCACGTAGATTTAAATATTGTCTGGCTTAAGGAAACCATTCATTAATTTCATATGGTCAACCATCAAGTGTTCTGTACAAAAACCATACAGTTCAAATAAAATGCTTTTGATTAGAACCATATTGGAAAATATACAGAATTTTTGGGTATTAGAATCAATAATGGCAGGGTTGAAGAACATATTAAAGCTTAAATAGTGCACATCCACAGCCAATACTTTAGAAATCCAGTTAACCATTTTTAATAAATATTGAATTAGAACATCTTTCGCTTTCACTGCATTTGTTTAATTGCAGGCCCCCCACAATCTGAGTTTGATACCAAAAGTTAACAAATGGTTATAGTTAATGCTCAAACATATAATCAAGTTATTCAAAACCCAATAGGCAAGAAATAATTGGTGATTATTTTTGTGCCTTCTAAGAGATTCAAAATAATTTTATTCTCTCTATTCATTTAAATTGGATGTGGCATACTAGGGGTATAGTTAGATCAGATTGTTCTCCATAGTATTACAGTTTAGAAGCATTTATCAGGAAAATATTGCAAGAATTGTGAGATATCATTTCTCACCACGTCCATCAATAAATTCCCCAAAATAGCATGAGATTTTCAAAACATTGGTAAATACATTTTTTACCAAAACAATTGCCTAATTTATCAGCAATCCTTTTATTTTTTTCCTATATATGCCTCTGCAACATGATTTTTTCATTCTATCCTTCAACAATACAATCCTTTGAATGTGATATATTTTTCTAACATGCAGTAACCTTGTAATTGGAAGCATCTACAACACAAACGGATGTACACACAGATTTAGGGCACATGGGCTATTACTGCAGGTTCATTAAGAACTATTATGATCATAGTTAATTTGTCAGCCATTTCAAAGTCAAATCAGTCCTTGTGATCAGCAAAGAACAGATTTTTTCAAAGTTGCAGAAAGTTAATTTCAAAGAAAATCAAGCATTAGAGAGTCAAGTTTGCCAGCATACAATCAATGCAGTACTCTGAAGATGAGTCAATTTATGATGAGGAGGGAACTGGCCACTTCAAGGTTTCAAACTATAACAAGGTCATTGTTTTGGCTGTTATTTATAGAGCTGGTTAGGTTCGTCACTATTTTAACAATTTCTTGGTTGACAGAAAGAGGTAAAATAGTAGATAGCAGGGGCAGCAGCAACAAACATTCACCTTAAATGAAACATCATCATGTGCATGTCCTTTCATCACTTGGTAATACCTGAAAGTCATATTTGAGTTTCTAACATTATAACAGTATCATGGTATCTCATTAATTGCAAGAGAAAACAGTAATAAGTTATCATTCATTCATCCTTCATATAAAGTGCTTCAAGGTCCATGGTTTAGCATTGGAGAAACAATAGACTGTCAAAAGATACAGGTGACAAGACTTAGTGAGTTTATGAAGGGAGTTTATGGATGCTAGAGTTTGCAGGGTATTCCAACAAGCATATTTCCAACTAGAGGCTGGAGCAAAGAGATCAACAAAGGGGATTTTTCAGATACAAGTCACCAAGATTGGTGATTTTTCAATATTTTAAGGTGTCTTCAAAGATATTCCATGGACACAATGAGAAGCTTCATCAAAATCATTATCCAGGGCCACCTGTTGAGAAGCCTATTTTTAGTCCATGTGTACACTATTTTTAGCAATCAACAATTTCAAAAAGAATAACACATTTTAAGATTTTCTATTTTTAGTAAGAGCTATTTATTGCCCACCTTATTTTTAGTTGTCTCTAATTTTTGCCCTATGTGTTATTTTTAGATCATAGGAGTATTTTTAAATCTCTCATCATATAGAAGATGTGAGTCCTAAATTTTAATTTGTAGTGATTTCTGTCGGCACTAGAGCTTGCCAGAGTTCAATTTTAGAATTAGTGGATAGAATCTTGAAATAAAATTTGCATTGCATGCAAGCAAGCAATTCCTAGAGTAGAAAAACAGTTCGTTTTTTATTTACTTTCATACAATGTCTTGTAAAACCTTATAAATAAGAAATAAGTGCCATTTGCACTTTAGTAAAACCTTATAAATAAGTGTCATTTGCACTTAAATTTCTAATGGTAATTTTTGTGCCTACTTGTTGCTAAAATTCTTTTGTGAGTATTCTATCTTATGTGATTTTATAAGTTAAACATCACTTAATAATTATTGTGGGCTTTGTATCACAATGATGATCAAGTTTGGTCTCGAGGCTTTATGTTCAATTCGCATGTTAACTCGTAATATCTTGTTTGTTTGTACAAATGAGGTAAATTGAATTGTTTTTCTAACATTGCAGGCTTTGTATTAGAAGTTTAGAGAAAAGTAATCATCAAAGCTTTGTATGCATTGTTTTACTTTTAATTTAATTTTCAGTTGTGTAAACATATTCAATCTTTATGTGTGTTTGCATTGCTTCATCTTTATTTTTAGCTAAATAGAAGCATGAAGTAATCCTAGGGTTTTCTTTAATGTCTAAAAGCATAAGAGTTTTTGTCTTGTGTTGAAGAGTGTTGGCGTTTAAATTCACACCTCTGGAATGCGTATTTGAAACGGACAGCTATGCACAAATAAACTGCTCTTCAAATGAGGAGGGGAAGCTCCCTCTTGCTGATGGTGTTGAAAGAAAGTAAACTAAGAACTAAGTTGCCTATCTTTTTTATCAGCTTAGAGCACAAGGTTTATTAAACACAAACGCCGCAGCTGAGATTTTCTATTTTAAGAACTTTAACTACGACTAACTTAAACTAAAGACGTTTCTAACTTCTCAAGTAATAAGCAAAGCAAGAGAAACTAGAAGTGAACAAGGTTGATTTCTGACAAAATACTTCAATAAACTCTCTCTCAACAAACATCTACACACTTCAATGTAAGTTGAAATCAAGATCATAAAAGTAGAACATAAATAACGGAAATCTGAGATGTTATATCAAGGCAAAGGAGGCTCATGATTTTATTACTCAAACTTCTGGAACAAAACTCACTTCTAACATGCCTGGAACAAGAAATTGCAGCTAAAGAGGCTTGCAATCTTGTTCTTACACAATAGAAACAGCAAACACAATAACTCCTTGTTGGCTAAAAGAGACTCAACAATTTGCTATCACAAAACAATTGAACAACACTCGAATAACAAATAGAAGGCACAATAGGCTTAGCATTTTGTTATCACTAGCATGGTTAAAACAAAGTGAATTGAAATTGAATAACAACTTGCTGCAATACAGGCTCGCAATTTGCTATCACAATAACCGTTAAAGAAAACTAATGAGCAAAGGCTCTTATTTTATAGGAAAGCAGAGGAGTAGGGAACCCTAAAATCTCCTTGCTTTCACAATCTAGGGCTTGCTCAGCAAGCAAACTTTATTTCTAAATCTAGAAAGAAGATAACATCTAACACCTAAGAAAGCAGAAAAAGCGGGAAACGCCAACTATTACATTTATCTTCTTTCTCTTCTCAAAGAATGGATAAGAATTCGTTCCAAGAATAGAAAGAAAGCGGGAAGAAAGCTTCTAGAAGAAAGTTGCTTTAAAGCTCGATCACATCCGCTAGAAAGTTAGAAATTGTGTCCCAGTTCGGTGCATCTATGCCATCAATAGCAAAACACTACTTTTCTAAAATATTTTCACCATCTGCAACTGACCTAAGGAAGTCTTCGACCTCATTGGCCGCTTTCTTGAACTTTGCTAACATCATGGAAGTGTGACTTGGCAAAGTCTTATGTTTCTCTTTCATCCATCTCTGTGCAATCTTCTTACTGTATTTATCTTTGTGCATTTCCCATATTCTTTCACATTCACCCTTTGAGATAGTAACGCTTTCAGGCCATGGGGGAATGGAAAAACACTTTTCGATCATATCAGGCTTCAGACTGCAAATCAATCTGCCATCCACTGACTGGATCTCCTTTGTAGCCGAGTTGTAATGCTTGATGCAAGCGATTACGAACTCAAGACTCTGAACTGATATAGGAATAGACGCTGCTGCGAGGAGTCCAGAGTGTCCCAGGTTTCTGATTGAGGTGTTGCCTGTGCTCTCCAAAGCATGTAAATCAAACACCAGCTTGATATGATGCAAGTCTGTCTCAACTGTTTTGATGAAATCATGATAGAGAGCTGATTCAGTCTTGAAAACATTGGGAGTGTACTCCATTTCGGAAACCTTGAAGAATGACTGTAAACTCGCCTATATTCAAACAAGTTTTGAGCAACTTACTATTTTTAGAATGCTGATTTTCTTGCTCCAACAGACAAATTTTTTGAAAATTTTTCTAAGACATGGGTTTTGCTCAGAATTTCGTTGCAAAACAACCCAGATCGTCCGTTTTCGAAAATTTTGAATTTTGCCTGAAAAAGCAGCAAACCCTAATTTCTTCAATTTTTCACAAAAAAAACTGGGACCTGGGTTTTGTTCAGAATATGATTAGAAATGAACCCAGTTGTTTAGATTTGCAAAATACTGATGGCTGATCAAAAAAGCAGCCAACCCTAGGATTTGAAACTTTCTTAAAAGAAACTGTGATATGGGTTTTCTTCAGAAGACTGATTTGAGACAACCCGGATGATTGAAAACTGAATGCACTAAGGATTTCACTGACATGCAAATAAAAAGCAGCTGCTACAACTTGATGAAGTTCTTGAAAATTTCTTCAGAAGAATGAGGTGATAAGACCCAGATGGCTGAAAATTTGAAAACCTTGGCCTTCTCCTTGAAAAAATTGATCTTTTGGATGAAAAAGCATGAAAAAGCAAGGGTTTATGTTGCTGATCTGAAAAATTTGATGAATAACCAGCAAACTGAGCTCTTGAATCTTGAAAAATTTCTTCAAACTTGCTGCTCCAACTTTCTCCTTTGAATGCTACCTGCAAAAATAATAAAAATTACATGAAAGAGAGGTGTTAAATAGACTTAGGGTTTTGAAATAGGTTTGTTTTCTTTTGCTTTTATTTTCAAAACCCTAAAAACTCAGATCTTGAACTTGGACGCCCCATCTCCTTGCATTTTTGAAACTTTGAAAATCATGAAAATTCTTCTAAGGCATGAGAAGTTGGGTGCCCTTCTTCACTAGGGGCGCCCACTACAAGCAGTGTTAGCCATTTTTTTTATATTTTCAACTTTTCACCATTTTGACCCTCTACTTCGCCTTCGATTTCCGGCTTGCAGACTAATCTGATGAGTGAGCTGAAGGATTCATCGCGGAGCCTGACTGATTCTGAGAAGATTGTTTTGGAGGCGTCTCTAGCTAAAATCTTCATTTCGACCTTCAAATTCACGGGAGCCTTTCTCCACCAGGGGCGCCCATTTTGTCCAGAGTTAGCCATTTTCTTGATCTTTAATTCCTTCATTAACTCTTCTATAGATGATCATGTCAAATCTGGTGATCCGGGCCTCGGATTGATTGACGGTTATTGTCATTGCGAAGCTGGAGAGATATTAAGAGGGGTCTCCTAGGAGCTACTTTGTCAAACAATGAATTCTGGAGCTTCAAAAGCTTGGGCGCCCTTCTTGGCTAGGGGCACCCAAGTTCACCATACTGAGTTTATTTCCATGAATTTTCACCTTGCTTCTGAATTCTGAAACTTCACTCTTATTTCACCCTATGTTCAGCTTCCTGTATCTAGCGAATGCAAACTCCGATTGACGCGTTGAATATATCGTTGGAGAGCTAGATCAACTGCGAAGAGATCATATTAGAGCCACTTCTCTAGATTCATCTGTTTTACCTCTTAAAATCTTGGGCGCCCTTCTTCACCAGGGGCGCCCAAACCTTCCAGACTTAGTCAATTTTATCTGATTTTCATCTTCAAGTTTGAAGCCTTCATTCTGTATGTTCCACTTTGATTAGAATCTGCTGAAGATTGGGTAGTCAGATGCTTTGACAGAGACAGGCATGACGAAGTTGGTTGAATACTGAAGAGATTGAGCATATTCTCAAACCATAACTGCTGAGTTAGATGCTCCAAAAAGTTGGGCGCCCTTCTTCACCAGGGGCGCCCAAAGTTCCCAGACTTAGTCAATTTTGATAATTTTCATGTTCTTTCATTCTGACTTTTGTGTGGCTCTTCCCTGTTCGGCTTCGAATCCTGGATGACTGGATAATCTGATGACTATACCGTTGGATTCGTTGCGGAGTTGGAAAAGAACTGAGCAACTTTGGTTGGAGGCGTAAACCCTAATTTCATCATTTAATGCCCTAAAAAGATGGGTGCCTATTCTCACCTAGGGTGCCCAAGTCAACCAGTGTTAGAAAATTTTCACAATTTTCACCTTTTCCTTCGTTCTTCGTGCTTGCTCACCAACTCGCCTTTTGTTGAACGCCTGAATGTTGAATCTGACCCCTAGCAGCCGATTGACCTCCATTGATGACCTCAGAGCTCCTGATATGCTTCTGAAAAAGCAAAATAGACCCACTAGGGCAAAACTGATTATTTTGAGATTCTGACTACACAAGCCTGATATGGACATATTTTGAGCCAATCAAAATCAGTTTGGACCCTGACGGACCAACTTTCTATTTTTAGAGAGTTTTTCCAGTATCCGTTTCCAAAGAAACCCAGAAAAAGTTACTATTTTTAGAAAATTTCTAAAAATAGTAGTTTTCCTAAAAAGTAGGGATGAAAAACTGAGATCTGGGTTTTGTAGATTAAGTTGCTCTGAGCAGACCCAGATCATCAGATTTTGAAAAGTTTGTGTTTTAACCCCTCATGCAAGACATGCACACCAAATTTTGACCTTTTTGACTAATTTAACAAGACTTTCACTCATTTCTTCAAAATGTTTAAGTGTAACAAAAATTTTAATTTTGGGGTACAACAAAGAGCATATCAGCTTTTTGCCCTAGGTGAATCCAAAAGGATAAACCTTTAGTTTTGTTTAGCATGAATGTGAACCACCCAAAAGCACTATAGATTGTAAACAGCAAGTACAGATTGTTCAGATTATGTTAGTTTTTGTTTATAGGGAGCTTCCCCTTCTAATTTAAAGAACGGGTCTACCACACATATTTTGTTTGTGTCAACAAAAGATACAAATCAAAACACTAACATGGGTGGATAGTGTTTTTTCAAGAGTTTCAATTTTCTACAGTATTCAAGATAGACAAGCGTCATAGTGGTCCAAAGTCAAACTATTTGTCTAGGATAAATAATGGTGAGAATGCAAGACCCATAAAGGATGACATGACAATGTGCATCTATTTAGGGTTCAATGCATAATAGAAGATCTTAGTCACTTTTCTCACATCAAGAATGGCACCACCGTATTATACTAGAAGAAAAAAGAAGCTGTTGGTTGTGAGAACATCACCATATTAGTATGGGAGAATTGTACAAATTAGGTCATGATGAAGTTTTACCCATGTGCATATTGGAACATAAGAGGGAAAGAATCTTGCACAAATGCCATGGAGTTGTTGGTGAGTGTTATGTGGGAGAGCCAATGAGGTACAAGGTACTTCTAGCTAGTTGATGGTGGTGAACAGATTTAAGGATGTTGCAGATTATACTAGGAGACGTGATGTGCGTCAAAAGGTAAGGAAGCCCAACAAAAGAGATGAAACACCATTAGTTCCTACTCTAGCATAGGAACCATTTTCCAAGTGCACAATAGACTTTGATAGGCCAGTTAGTCCACATGTGTGTCATTCTAGTGCATGCTACATCATCACTGCAACACAATATCTCCCTAGATGGACCAAAGTGACACCTACTAAGAATTGCACTATGACAACGAGCACCCAATTTATATGGGAAAACATAATAACCAAATATTTTGTCCCCAAATCTATATGTGTGATTGAGGAGCACAATTCTTGCCAAAAATAGTGCATATGTTACTAGATGAGTTCATGATCACACATAATAAAACAATCCCATACCATCCATGTGCACTATTGAAGCATGTAATAAAGTCCCAAGAAAAGCATTAACAAATGTGCATGACGTTGGCCAAAAATATTGGGATGATTGAGTATTTGTTATATTATGGGCATATAGGACCACTTACAATAGACTAAATTGGTACACTCCATTCAAACTTCTTTAAAACTTGGAGGTTGTTCCACCCATGAAGTATATTGTTCCATCGCTTAGGATTAGATGCCCAAGTTCCATGGACAATAAGGAGTCCATCAAGGGCAAATCGGTCCAACTCATGAAGCTGGATGAGAAGAGACTCCTTCCGAAATGGAGACAAGACATCAAAAAGAATCAACAGTAAGCTTGGCATGACAAGCACATTAAGGAAAAGAGCTTTGAATGAGGGATAAAGTCTTGCTTTAAGACTCTAAGCTTGCCAAACATCTAAGCAAACTTAAGATTAGATGGATGGTACCTTGCATAGTGCATGATATCATAGACATTGGAATGTGTGGGTTAGACGAACTTGGTACGTGAACTTTTACCAAGGTATTTCCATACAAAAGATTGAAGCCCTATTTTGAATAGTGGCTATAGGCATTTGTGTCAATCAAGTGTGATTGCCATGTTTGTAGTTAGGGTGTCACACATACTAGGCTTTGTATGCTTCTACTAGCATAGTAGATTGTATTTCAGCTTCAATAGAGCAGTAGGTTGTTCATAGATCACTCACCATATTACTCGTTCAGAGAATTGGGCATTGTGGTTTCATTGTGGGTTGGGAAAGTTAAACATTTTGGATTCTATTTAAATTTTAAAATCCACCATCTATCAAAAGGTCATCCCACACTCCAAAGTTTTGACATACAAGCTAAAGGGACTTTGCACATATTTTGCAGGGGCGGAGACAAAGCAGCAAAGTTGGCAAAGCAAGGGAGTGACTATGGTAAAAGCAACTAAGTAGTTGGCAAAGTAGATGGTTGTGGTGGAGAATTTTAAACTTTGGTTAAGGCAAGGAGTGGCATGCAAGTCAGGTTGTGCAAAAATAAGAAAAGCTCATGTAAGGGTACATTGAATAGGGAAGCAAATGATAGATAGGCTTAAGTAAGAAAAAATGTGCCAACAATGTTGAATGAGGAAAGAGCACAAGAAATGCATGAATATGGAAAGGCAACTAAGTGTTGGAGGAATATGGGACTCAAGAGCACAAAGGAATGCAACGTCCAAAAATGTATGAAGAAAGTGTGGCAAGTAGGTTGCGAAAAAGTGGAGTATGTGCAAGAGCCCAAGAATGTGAAAGAAAGGATGAGTCACACGGACGGAAAACACAATAGAGTGCACAAGAGTTGGAATTGGTAATTAAGTTGTATGAAATTAATGCAAAGATTACAAAGTTCAAAATTTGACAAAAAAGAGGTTATAAAGCAGACTGAAGGAATGCATTTGGCATAATGTGAGTTGAGATTGAACTGCAAAAGGAGACCCAAGAGGGAAATGCCCCCTATCAGCTAGGACATACTTTGAAATTTGAATTAGAGTTGTGCAATTGAAGTGCATTTTAGAAACAAAATAAGTAAGACAATGAGCAATCGGGAAAGAAAAGATCATCCAAACACTCCAAACAAAGGTTGAGGAAGTGTTAGACAAAGTAGAAATGGAAATCAATCCAAAGAAAGGAAAGAAAGGAGGAGAACCATAGTTTGTACCTTTGAACCCACCATTGATTAATTACCCATCAAATGTACCTACTAGAGAGATCTTGGAAACATTCCCAAGATACTATGAGATTGAGGAATACGAAAAAAGATGGATGAAAAATAATTGAGGAAGGATATGTTTCAAGCAATTGGACAAGAGAATGATAAAGGAAGACTTATTCTAGATGCTTTTGTAAGAGATCATCGAATACAATTTGAAGTGTGACGCCTATGGGAATTCTCATATTTTGGGAAACTAAATGAGCTGGTTAAGTTTTTTATCTCAAGGATTCATGGCACATGGATGTATATTGCCGAGTGAGGTATCAAGATCAATGCCACACATATATCTAAGATTACCAAACTAATAACTGAGGGTTTGAACATGTGCAGGACAATGAAAAATAGACGTAAGCAAGATTACCAAGACCTTGGGTTTCTTTAGAGGCAAGCATATGTACAACATTGAACATTGGAAAACCTAGCCACAAGGACTAAGACATACATCTTCAGTGCAAAAATATCCCCTACCTTAAGATGGAATATAGCTTCAAGGGAAATTTTACATCAACCTGATGAAAATGTAGAGAAGGCCAAGTTCAATTTTATAAGGTTTATGGATAAACAAATAGTCTTGGCAATAGAGAACACGCATACCAAAGAAAAAAAATTTAGGTATTGTCCTATGCTAACTGTAATATTGATGTAGGAATTGGGGTTCCTCAACCTAGAATGTTTGAAATAATTTCTTGGGTCGATTCACTTATTGGCGATCTAAGTTGTAAATCCCATATCCCTAAAGATGGATACTTCCCAAGTGCCAAGGGTGTCAAACCTGGGAAGAGTACCACAAATCCTATGTTTAGGTTGGGCAACTAAGGATCAATTGCTAAGGTGGGTAGGATCTCCTTCACCTCTAGTTCTACAAAACCAAGGGGGGTTTCCCTAAGGTGCTGAATTATATGTTATTACTGAGACTAAACAATTACCTTGCCATAAACCATACCCATTGCACAGTGTACCCCTATTCTAGTTGTCACAATGTACCTACATGCTGGTTTAGAAATGCAAAGTTATGCACCTTTATATAGCAGAAAGGCTTATCATGTAAAGTGTGTAAAATACAATTAATGCACTCATATATGGAAGCATGGACAAACTAACATAACACAACTGAAAGAAAGTGATTTTGATTGAATTGTTTTAATGTGTTGGGGTGATGAGAAGTGGAGTCAATAACAAACCAGTGCCAATTCCAGCAGGGCTGAAGAGTCATGGATTCATTCAAAACATGTAATGATTGAAATCATGGTGTGATAAATTACTGAAGGTTTCATTAAAGACTATACCCCTTAGAATACACAAGTAAACTAGGTTCTACTCATGCATTCAAAGAAATAGCTAAATTTACAAAATATTAAATGAGTCTATTTAGTAATCCATAGACAGATCTGAACATTTCCTTTATTATTGTGAAAAGACACCATGTAAAAGCTTTGCAGGGATTTTACAATCATTTGGCTGGCCAATTAATCACATATACATCCAAAAATGAACACAATGCCAATGGAGACACCCAATCAAGGTCAATTCCACACAGTAAACTTGTCCTTCAAAGATTACAATGAGCTCATTACAAATTTGGGATGAACCTGGATCATCAAAATACAAAAAGATGTCTTTTCCCTTCACTGAAGTTGAAATCCTAGCTGCTTGGAAGTGTTTTCTTCTTTGTTCTCCCCCAAACTGATTTTTCGTCCATTGAACAATGAAAATGAAGGGCCTTATACCCCACTGCAAGTTGTGCCAAAGTGGGAAGCATGAAAACTTGCAAAACAACCTCAAAAGTCAGTGATTTCTCAACAATTGTAGGGAGTGCCCACTCCTCCACACCATGTTTTTCATTATTTTGGTACCTTGAAATCGCCCCAATCATGTTCAAATGTACTCATAAAACATGGAGATCCATCATTCTTTCATTTGCAACACTTTGGTCATCAATGGAGTCCACGAAAGGCAAGAGAGTAGATGAGATAAATGTCCGTAGTTGGCAAGCCTTGGTGTGAAACTCTAGTATTTTGGTGCTAGTTGAGTTTTGGGTTCCGAGAGGAACTAGAAACCATGGAATTCTGAATTCAAGTAGATCGGGTCCAAGTGCAGGGGTGGAAATAGGACCTAGGAGTATATGCTAATCAAACATTGAGCTTCGGGGCGAAACAAGGAATTGGAACATATAATAGTGACGGCCATCGAGTCACAAGTTAGAACAGGAACTTGGAACATAAGGTTCCAAGTTCCAAGAGGACTTTGAAGTCCACTTGGGTATTGCGAGGGTTGAGTGTGGAAAGGAACTCGGGACTAAAACCTAAGGTTCCAAGTTGCAATCAAGGTCTAAAGTCTGAAAAGAAGAAGTGAATAGATGTCTGTAATGTCCCCTTCTCGAGCATGATCTTTCTAGTGACTGTTAGCCTATTCTGGAGACCCGTAGGCTATTCGGAAGGTGAAATTAGGGTTTCATGTTTCGAAGGATGCTCTTGCGGGAGGTTGGTTGTTTCAATGGCGGATTCTTTCTGGGTTTTCAGAGAGCTTCGCAGTGATATATTGTTCTTGGCATTCTGAGCAATTTCAGGAATTTACTATTTTTAGTAAATTCTATTTTTGGCAGTGTTCCTGTTGGTTCCAGCATGGTTGACTTTCTTCTTCAGACTGATTAGTTGGCTTGCTCATTTATGGCTTCGGGGCACAATTGGAGAGATAAGTCGAATCATTTAATTAAAGTCATATTTTAATGTTATATTTTAACGTTAACCCCCTTGGCCTAGCTTCTTCACTTTAAGTCTTTTTAAAAGATGTTCTTTAAGGGTGGCACTTCATTAAAGGAAATTAATTATATCTTTTATAAAGAAGTTTAATCCAAGCTTTAAGTGGACGCCAATTTCAAGGAAGAATTAAAGTGATATTAAAAGACAAAGTTTTGCTTGGAAAAGTGGGACGCCGCCTGTGGAAGAATTAGGGTTTGACTCAAAAAGGAAGATTAGGGTTTCGAGAAAAGTCAACTGAAAATTATAAAAGGAAGCCTTTGGTTCTCATTCAAATTATCTTTGGTCTACAGGAATGTTATGCTGCCATTTTGGCTCTGGAATTGCTTCGAGGAATGTAAGCCTCCTAGCTAGGCATTGCTTCTCGCTTGAAAGATAGCAACTAGTGGTGAATTAGTGTAGTTTGTGAGTTGCATTGGGATTTGAGCATTGTAATCAGCATTGTGGCTATTTAGTTCAGTTTTGCATATTAGATATTTTCTGGAATTGCATTTTTATCTACAGCAGATTGATGTTTTTATTCATAAGTCCAAAAATACAAAAAAAGTCATTATGGGTATTGTCTAAATCTATGTGTTTGTAAGGGGCGACTCATTTCTCCAAGTTGCAGATTTTTTGGTGAAGCTTTGAATTTTTAATGTGAAATCACCCTTCTTGCTGGGCCGTTCTTTCCAGATTTGCCTTGGAATTCGTGCATTAAATACATAGTGTCTTTTGTTCAGCTTTCAGTGTCCTATCTTGGTCGCCATCTTATTAGGGTCATATTGCATCTCGTCGGGTGAAATTTGATTAAGTTTGGAGCAAGTTGTGAATGAATTTGTGAGTTTCAGGGCTGCTGTTTGTGCATGTGGAAAACAAGACTGTCACAAATCAGATTGTCAGGTTGGCTCTAATCATTGAGTTTTTGATCTAAGCTTATTCATTCAGTGAAGGAAACTCCATATAAATTATTGTAACTCTATTTATCTCGTGATTTACATTGATAGCAAGGTTTTATCTTTCATATTGTAAGCTGGCAGTAGTACTGACAGCAGTTGTTGTTCTTGCTTATCATGATTTGTAATGCTCAATTCTACATCCAGTAATTGCAATTGTATTTCCTTTATCTCCGCCCTATGGTAGCTACTTTCCCACTCCGGGTTAGAAAGCACATTCTAGGTGTCAAGTACTTTCAGCCATCTAGCTTATTTCCTTTCAAGCATTGTAATTCTTAGCACTCCGCCATATGGTCGCCTCAATTCCCTACTGGATTGGGTAGCACATACTTGGTGTTGAGTTTCTTTCAGTACTAGTAGCGTAGAAGATCCTCTGACCATATGCTCGCCATCATCGGCGCCATTCTTGGTTAGGGTTCCTTCCAGTTCTGTTATTGCTTTCAGATCCTCTGACCAATGCTCACATCTTGCCCACATCGGGATCCTGGTGTACATTCTGGTTAGAGTTGCTTCAGCATCGTTTTTGGTTTAGCTGCTAACCTTAACGAGTGCATTGGTTTGTAACTTGCATTTGAAAAAGTTGAAATAATTTGGCTCGGAATATCTCAGTGGTATCAGAGCCAAGATCTTGCCATCCTGTGAACAAACTGTCTATGAGTGACAAAGAAAAGATATACAGTGCAAGGGAAAACAAGAAAGTTGGAAAACAGTTTCAGCCCTATCAGGCTCCAGAAGGTCAGACAGCTTCAGAGGTTTTGAGGGCTCATTGGGAGTCTTCTCAGGAAACAGACATGGCAGAAGGTGAGAGATCAGTTGGGGATAACGAGAGGGTTACCAGCAACAGAGATGATAGTGGAAAGGGAAGAGAGAGATCCATAAGTCCGGGACAGAGATTTGAAAGGAAGATGGATGCCTTAATGGATATGGTATCGCTCATGATGGGGAAAGTGGGCCAGAACACCATTCCACAAAGCAACCCAGGACATAGAGGGGAACACAGTGCCTCCAACCAGCATGATGGTCATGCAGCTCAGCCTATTTCAAACAACACTTACATCTCAGCCAGGCCATTCAAACCCACCTTCTTGGCACCAGTAAACACTCAACCTAAGCCTGAAGAGATTGCTTCATTCGTGGAGCAGTTGAGACTTGGTCGGGCGGAGTATGATTCTCTTTCTGATGACATCAAGATGGATATGTCCTATAATGATTTTATGGATCATAAAAGAAAGAATAAGGGACAAGGGAGACATTATGAGCAAAGAAGACCAGCAGTTCAAGGGGACTTGTATCAAGCTGTCAACAAGGTTATACTTCCACACTATGACGAGAGTGATAACAGTTCAGCCCGAGCTTGGATTCAGAAGCTGGATAACTATCTAGCTCTTAGACCCATGGCGGAAGAAGAGGCGATTAAGTTCGCTACGCTACACCTTGATGGGGTGGCGCACGAGTGGTGGTACCATGGCCTAGTCACTTTGGGTCATCGGTCTATCACAACCTATGATGAGTTCACCAATAGGCTCATCGAAAGATTTGAGAAAAAGGATCCTGAAATACACTTCAGAGAATTGGCACAGTTGAGGCAGTATGGCACAGTTGATGCCTACATAGCTGAGTTTCAGAGACTCTCAGTCATGGTCACTGGAATCACGGAGAGGCGGTTGGTGATCCTTTTCAGTGAAGGATTGACGGAACCACTAAAGGGATGGATTAAAGCTTTTGATCCACCCTCCCTACAGGAGGCCATGAAGAAGGCAAGAAACATGGAGTGGGCAGCTCCTAAAGCAAAGTTTCAACCCAGGCCATCCTTTCACAAAGGGGATAAAGGGAAAAGACCTCATCAGAGACCTCCTTTGAGACCTCAGCATAAGGAGTTCAAACATCATAATCCTCATGTCACAAGATTAGATCCAGAGACACTGAACGAACTCAGGAGAAAGGGGTTATGTTTCCGGTGTAGGGAAAAATGGTCTCAAGACCATGTTTGCCCAAAGGGAGTCAAATTTAATCAGATTGAGTACTATTCAGCTGGTGAAAGTAATTTTGATTTTTTAGACCAACAATCTGATTTTGAAGATAGTGAAGTGGAAAGAGTTCCAGATGAGTCTGAAGATGAAAAGGAAAGCGGAGGTATTCTGGCCCAACTCTCGAGCTTTCAAAGAAATGAATCATTCAAGGTTCGAGGGATGATTAAGGGGCAGCGAATAGTTGCTTTGATTGACACCGGGGCAACACATAACTTCATTGATGAAGTTGTGGTGGCAAAGAAGGGGCTGCAAACAAAGGAGTTTGAAGGCTTCAAGGTCATGGTTGCTGATGGATTCCACATTTCATGTACCAAGAAGATCTCAAACATGACTATGCAGTTGGGAAACTATGAAGTCAAGGACGACTTCTATGTAGTCAACATTGGAGATACGGATGCCATTTTGGGCATTCAATGGCTGCGTTCCCTTGGTGAGATCTCCTTAAATCTGCAAACTATGGAGCTCAAGTTTCAATCCGATGGGAAGAGGGTAGTACTAAGAGGAATGTCCAATGGGGGTCCTCGGGTTGTATCATTCAAGAGAATGGCAAGGCTGGTTCGTCAAGATCAAGTTGAGTGGGCTGCAGAATGTATGATTCTTCTTGCTAGTCCGGTTGACACTAAGAGAGACTATCCTCCTGATGTTCAGTCTTTGCTCACAGAGAAGAGCAAGGTATTTGCTGATCTACCTCCTGGACCACCACCTGAGCGGGGTTTGAAGCATATCATAGAGCTCAAGGAAGGAGCTAAACCCGTTATTACAACTCCCTATCGGTATCCTAAGAAGCAGAAGGATGATATCGAGAAAAACATTCAGGAACTCTTGGAGATGGGTTTCATTCGTCCAAGCAAGAGCCCTTTCGCATCTGCAGTGGTTCTTGTGAAGAAGAAGGATGGTACCATGCGCATGTGTGTGGACTATCGTGCTTTGAATCAAAGCACCATCAAAAACCGATACCCCATTCCAAGGATAGATGAGCTCATTTATGAGCTACATGGGGCAAAGTTCTTCTCGAAGATCGATTTGAGATCGGGCTACCACCAGATTCGAATGAGGGGATCTGATGTTGAGAAGACAGCTTTCAGATGTCACTATGGCCACTTCGAGTTTCTAGTCATGCCATTCGGGCTGACTAATGCTCCTGCTACCTTCCAGTCTTGTATGAACAGCGTTTTTCAAAAGCAGTTAAGGAGGTTTGTGTTGATATTCTTCGATGACATTTTGATTTACAGCAAGACTTGGGAAGAACATCTCAAGCACTTGGAGGAAGTGCTTAGCATCTTAGAATCTGAAAGTCTGTTTGCCAAGGAGTCCAAATGTGAATTTGGAATGAAGGAGTTACTTTACCTTGGCCACATAATCAGTGCTGAGGGAGTAAAGGTTGATCCTAAAAAGATCAAAGCAATTGTTGAGTGGCCACCTCCTGAGAACTTGACTCAGTTGAAAGGGTTTTTGGGTCTGTGTGGATTTTATCGTAGATTTGTGAAAGGCTATTCACAGAATGCTGCTCCTCTTACTGATCTCACGAAAAAGGGAGCCTTTTGTTGGACAGAAAAGGCTCAACTTACTTTTGATAAGTTTAAGAGGATCATGAGCTCTTGTCCGGTTTTGGCCATTCCGGATTTCTCCAAGCCTTTTGAGCTACAGTGTGATGCATCCGGTGAAGGCGTTGGGGCTGTTTTGATGCAAAACAAACATCCAATAGTGTTCGAGAGTAGAAAGCTAAGAGGTGTTGAAAGAACCTACTCCATTTATGACAAGGAAATGCTTGCCATTATGCATGCATTAGCTAAGTTCAGACAGTATTTGGTGGGAAACAAGTTCGTGGTTAAGACTGATCACAATAGTCCTAAACACTTCATGCATCAGAAGGATCTGAACGAGAGGCAACAAAAGTGGGTGAGTAAGCTTCAAGCTTACGACTTTGACATTGAGTATGTCAAAGGAAAAAATAACATTGTGGCTGATGCTCTGTCTAGGAGACTGTTGGTGTACGTTTTATCATCCACCGAACACACAGAATAAAATGTCCAAAGACACTCTATCCTCTCTTGAAAAACCACTGCGTATGCTAAGATTGCGAGATCATATGGCGATTCCAAGGTTTCTTTAGTCGGGTCTCGACGTGTGGATAAGCTCAATGGCCATTGTGATATGCTGGTAATAAACAAGGGGACTTACGTAAGAAAATCTTCACAAGTTCAGGACTTAGGGAATTTATCATTAAAGGTTCTCTTAAATGGGACTTCAATTGTTGATCTCAAAAAAAAAATGGCAAAAAGGATAAGGGTTAAGGGGATCTATTGTATGCCTAAGAATTCAAGAGACAATAAAGATCCGGTGAAGAGGATAAACCACACTTTGTTTCGCCTCCTGCAGGACAACATACGCAAAATGGGTGCAATCTTCAAGGGTTGTGAGAATAATTTTCAAACCTCGAATGAGGCTGAAGTTAAGTTTCCACAATTAAGAGCTCAGGCTAACTTTACGCATCGAATGCAAATCATCCATTCGAAGAAAGTATGAGCTACACTTCACCATTGAATCAATACGATCAATCTCTCATTCAATTAACCAACTTTCAAAGCAAATTCTACCTAATCTAACTTTAACTTTAATCTATGGCGGAAGAAGATATGCAACCTCGCTTACTATTTGATAATAAGAAGTTATTCAAGGCAAATCATGCTCAAGAGCTTTTATTATTCGAAATAGTCTCAATGCAACAATCCCATATTGTCTCCACGCATTACAAATGAGGCGAGCTCAATTTATAGGCTCCCCAATTACAATTCAATGGCCAAGATTGATTTCAAATCAACGGAGAGATTACAAAATAAAACCCTAATTAGGGTTTGTCACTTTCGACCAATGAGAAAATTTCATTTGAGGACACTTGTCCTTTTGCTAAATATAAATCAACAATAAAATAGAAAGTTGTTGCATGTTGATTCAGAACAATTTGATTGGTTGGAAGATGACGAGGTGCCACCTCAGCGCGCTGGATGCCTTCCTTGGTTGCTTCGTTTTTCTTCCACGCACTTGCCTTAGAATATTTTCCCTGTCGATGACTCTGTCCTTTGCGCTTGTTCCTTCCTAGCTTAGATCCTGGATTCCTTTTGAGACTTTGATTTCTTCTTCTTACCTGTACTGGAATCTTTGAGGTCTGGAAGTCTTCCCTTGGAGTAGGTGTCTGGACTTGAAGTTGGTTGCTTTGAACTTCCTCCTGCTTGAACTGGGTTGATGTTATTCCTTTGGATTTCCCCTTTGAATTCTCCAATTTGTGCCTAGAAATTGTCTAAGTATGGAGATCTGTTTGGAACACTCTTCTTGTCACCATCTGATTCTGATTGGAAGTTTGTTTTTAATTCCTCAGGAGATGAAATCCCTCAAGAAGTTGCCCTGATTGCTTCAACAGGTCTGGGATTGTAGATGAAATCCTTCCAAGATGTCTGGATATCCGTTCAAGTGTCTTGAATTTGGAGAAGAATGCCTCTGTGCTTTCGCCACAATGGAGGAAATTGGAATTTCCTCTGTGAAGTATTTCCCAGACTTAGCCAAATTTTGGCTATTCAAGTTCATTTTGTACCACCTTCACACGGACTATTCAACATTTAGCCAAGGTTTTGGATGAACTTTGCCTATGGATTTTTCTTCAATTTTGAATTTGGCTTGTGCTATGTAGGACAAATTCCATCCTTGGACAAAGATTTCCTCTTCATCCTTCCTGTTTTATATCCAACACTTAGTGAATTCTTCTCCCCAAGGTATCAACGCTTAGCCAATTTTCTCACCCTCTCCTTGGGCAGACTTCACATGAGCTTGGATGTTTTCTCTCTCGGCCTAAGCCGGACTTCAAGCCACTTTGGACAAACACCTCTAGGGAGAAGTCAAACTTTCTCTAGTGCTTACCATCTTTGCTCTTACACTGGGGCGAACTTTCTCAACACTTTGACATTTCTTTCTTGGTCTCGATCGGACTTTGCATCATGTTTTCCATTGTACTTGGCGGATCTTATGGATGTTCGGACATACCTTCTCCAAGCAAAGTCAGACTTTGTAAAGGTTTGGACATGATGTGCTTGGGCAAAGTCAGACTTTCTTGTGCCGTCCACCCATTGAGCAAGGTCGGACTTCACTGGTGCCTTTCTGAATTTTTGAATTTTTACTTAGCCAATTCTTTGAGTTTCCTTGGCTGGGCGGACTTCACATGAGCTTGGACGTTTTTTTTTTCAATCAAAGTCGGACTTCATGATGCTCAAGACATTTTCTTATCCAGGTCAGACTTTATTTTGCCTTGAACATGCCTTACAAAGGTTTAGACATGCTATGCTTAGGCAAGGTTGGACTTTCTCATGCTTGTCCTATCCTTTTTCCCTCACTCCATTTGGCTTGAAGCAGACTTGCCACCATTCCACGCCATTGCTTCTTCTTTGAAGATTTGCCTCGTGTTGTCATCCACCTGCAAGAAATAAAATAAATAAATTCAGATTTTCTCTCTCTTGAATTCTAACTCCGAAGTTAACGCTCTCTCTCCTGAAGTCACGGTGAATTTAATTTTGCCCATCGGATTTTATCTTTGGCCGGCACAAATTATTTTCCTCCAAAACATCTCTGGCAAACTTCATTTTGTCCAAGGCATTTAAATTTCCGAGTAGTTGAGAATAAATTATTAAAATATTAAAATATTTTAATTTATTCCAACCCGTTCGTTTTGGACCCATGGCTATTTCGATTTTCCGAGTGATTTTCTTTGGCTAAAAGTTTATTTTCCAATTTTGTCCTTAATTTCGTCTAGCCAAGTCAAAATTCAAGCCATTCCGTCGTCAAATGTTATGACGGATCCCTATTTTTCTTTGTCGAGGCGAGATTTTAATTGCACTGAGCCTATTTTCTTCTGCCAAAGTCAAATTTTCTCTTGCTCAGTCAAAATTTTCTAGGCAAAATCCTTGCCTAGATGTCTTCATCGGTCGAATTTCTTTGACGCTTGACAAATTCCCCTTCCTCTTGGCCAAGGGCGATCCTTCCTTTCTCCTTGCCTTGTGCATTTTTCTTCGGCCAAAGTTGTCAATTTCTTAACATTTCCTTCAGACAACCATACTTAGGCAAATTTAATTTCTCTTCCACCTTTGTGCTAGGCACACTTCATTTTATTTCTTGCCATATCCCAGGAGGATTTCCTCAAGTCTTTTCCACTTTTCTCATACCATGGCGCACTTCCTTTAGCACTTTCCTTTCAAACTTAGCACTTTGCCTCTTGAAAATGCCATAACACTTAGCCAAAAATCTCAAATTTTCATCCTTTGGCCTCTATACTTAGGCAAATTTTCGGATTTCTCTTGACTAGGCACCAATACTTAGTGAAAATTTCAAATTTTTAATCTTCCACATGCCTAGGCGGACTTCCTTAGCACCTTGGACAAGCATGGCGGACTTCCTTGACATCTTGCCAACCTCTTCAAGTGTATGGCGGACTTTCCTTCCTCTTTGGATATGCATCTTGGACGTCCCTCTTTTCTAGGGCGGACTTCAAAGAAGTTTAGGCATCATCTCCTTGAACATGGCGGACTTCCAAACTTTTTAGCACTTTGCTTAACCCTTTGTCTCTTTGGAAATCCTATAGTACTTAGTCAAAATTTTGAATTTCCACCCTTTTAGGCTTTTACACTTAGGCAAATTTTCGAAATTTTCCTTGCTAGGCATTAATACTTAGTAAAAATTTTGATTTTTCCTTCTTTTACATGCCTAGGCGGACTTTGGATGGCATCTTCCAAGTGAAGGCGGACTTTAGAACCCTCTTGCACTTCCTTTCTTGTGGATGGCGGACTTTGGATGGGTCCAGGATATGCTTGGGCGGACTTTAGAACCTTTTGGCACTTCCTTTTGAAGGCATGGCGCACTTCATCAGCCTCTTGGACATTCCTCTTTGCTGCATGGCGGACTTTGGAGGATGCTAGGATGTTGAGGGCGGACTTCAAAGCTTCTTGGCACCTCTTCTTTTAATGCTGGGCGGACTTTCAAGCCCCTTGGCATGTGCATGGCGGACTTTGAAGAGTCCTAGGATATGCTCCCTCAAGGCTGGCGGACTTTCATGAGCTTCCAGACCTTCCTTCATCTTTCCTTCCCACATTTCAAGGGTCTTCCCCATGGCGAACTTCAGACTTGAACAAATTTTCATGAATTCCATCCTTCTTGAGCTGATTTCCCATGATTTTGACCTCAGATCTGACTGGTTTCGAACTGATTTTCCAGAATTTAATGTTTTTTAGGTCTGATTTTCATGCTTTTTGACTGTTTTTTCCAGATTTTTCAATGATTTTTCCAGAATTTTCTCTTTGATTTTCTGAGTGATTTTTCGATTTTTTTTGAACTTCTGAGTGCATTTTTGGAATTCGAGACCTTTCCAAATATAGAAATTTTCCAAAAATAGAAACTTTCTAAAAATAGAAAAAGCAAAACCCTAAAAAATAGGGAACCTTGTTTGGCCCAAAAATGCCGAAAATGAAAAATCGAAAAAGCAAATTTCCCTAAAAAATAGGAAGTGTCAGAATTGGCCAAATTCACAGGTGATCTTCGTATCCTGGGCCTTCTAAGCGCTTCCATGACGTCTACATACTGATTCAAGCATGAATTACGGACTTGGCTCGGGTAACTCTCGGCAAACTGACTTGAAACTCTCAACAAGGTGATCTCATGTAACCGTTGCAAGGAGACGAAAAGCAAAAACAGGGGGTCCCCATTTGCAATGGGGCGATGTGTGAAAAAAGGTCACAACAGAGACCCCATTTGAGCTCATTATGTGAGCTTACCACTGATTGGAAGGACATGTTGCTTGCTGATTATGCCAAAAATCAGTTTGCAACCAGCATCATTGAGGGTACTTTTCATGACGAAAGGTACAAGGTGATTGAGGGGTTGATACACTACAAGGGTAGAATCTTTCTGGTGGCTGATTCTAAGCTCAGAAAGAAGATTTTATTGACATTTCATGACATTCCGCTTGCTGGTCACCAAGGATTCTTTAAGACATATAGGCAGATCCGAGAAAGATTTTCTTGGAAAGGGTTGAAAGGAGAAGTGCAACGCTACATTCAGGAGTGTCCCGTTTGTCAAATGAACAAGAATGAGCATACTCTACCAGCTGGTCTACTGCAACTTCTCCCTATTCCCAATCAAAAATGGGAAAGCATATCGATGGACTTCATCACAGGGTTGCCCAAGGTCCAAGGGAAGGATTGTATCTACGTTGTAGTGGATAGACTAACAAAATTTGCACATTTCTTCGCCATTACCAGCTCTTTTCCAGCAGCCCAAGTTGCAGATCTGTTTTTTCATGAGGTGTTTAGGTTACATGGGCTGCCAAAAAACATTGTGAGTGATAGGGACAGCAAGTTCCTAAGCACTTTTTGGCAAGAGGTCTTCAGAATGAGTGGTACTGTGCTTACTCCAAGCACTAGTTATCACCCCCAAACAAATGGACAAACTGAAATAGTGAACAAGTGGTTGGAAGGCTACTTGAGAAACTATGTTTCGGAACAGCAAAGAGCATGGGTTAAGTGGCTTCACATAGGCGAGTACTATTATAATTCGTCCTTCCATATGTCAATCAAGATGTCACCTTTCTTGGCTCTCTATGGTTATGAAGCACCTAGCTTTGCTGATTTGGTGTTTGGCGATAGCAAAGCTCCTCAAGCCAAGGACTTATTGCAGCAGAGTCAAGACATCATGAAATCATTGAAGAACAATCTGCAGATTGCACAGAATCAGCAGAAGATGTATGCTGATCAGAGGCGTCTTGAGCGCTCTTTCGAGGTTGGGGATATGGTTTATCTCCGATTACAGCCTTACAGACAATCCACTCTCAAGAAGAGTGGAGCTGAGAAGCTCAAACCTCGCTTCTATGGGCCGTTCAAGGTGATCAAGAGGGTGGGAGCAGTAGCGTATGAGTTGGAGCTACCTTCGAGTAGCAAAGTGCACAATGTCTTCCACGTGTCTCGCCTCAAGAAGGCGCTGGGACATAATGTTATTGCTTCATCACAGTTGCCTCCTTTGAATGAGGAAGGACAGTTGGTTTTAATTCCTGAGGAGATTCTTGAGTCTCGAGAGCGTTCTTTGAGGAACAGAACAATCAGAGAACACTTGGTGAAGTGGAAAAATTTGCCTTTAGAGGATGCAACTTGGGAGAATGATGAGATTCTGCAGCATCCAGAGTTGCGATTGCTCGAGGACAAGCAATCTTGGGGAGGGCGGAATGTAATGTCCCCTTCTCGAGCATGATCTTTCTAGTGACCGTTAGCCTATTCTGGAGACCCGTAGGCTATTCGGAAGGTGAAATTAGGGTTTCATGTTTCGAAGGATGCTCTTGCGGGAGTTTGGTTGTTTCAATGGCGGATTCTTTCTGGGTTTTCAGAGAGCTTCGCAGTGATATATTGTTCTTGGCATTCTGAGCAATTTCAGGAATTTACTATTTTTAGTAAATTCTATTTTTGGCAGTGTTCCTGTTGGTTCCAGCATGGTTGACTTTCTTCTTCAAACTGATCAGTTAGCTTGCTCATTTATGGCTTCGGGGCACAATTGGAGAGATAAGTCGAATCATTTAATTAAAGTCATATTTTATTGTTATATTTTAACGTTAACCCCCTTGGCCTAGCTTCTTCACTTTAAGTCTTTTTAAAAGATGTTCTTTAAGGGTGGCGCTTCATTAAAGGAAATTAATTATATCTTTTATAAAGAAGTTTAATCCAAGCTTTAAGTGGACGCCAATTTCAAGGAAGAATTAAAGTGATATTAAAAGACAAAGTTTTGCTTGGAAAAGTGGGACGCCACCTGTGGAAGAATTAGGGTTTGACTCAAAAAGGAAGATTAGGGTTTCGAGAAAAGTCAACCGAAAATTATAAAAGGAAGCCTTTGGTTCTCATTCAAATTATCTTTGGTCTACAGGAATGTTATGCTGCCGGTTTGGCTCTGGAATTGCTTCGAGGAATGTAAGCCTCCTAGCTAGGCATTGCTTCTCGCTTGAAAGATAGCGACTAGTGGTGAATTAGTGTAGTTTGTGAGTTGCATTGGGATTTGAGCATTGTAATCAGCATTGTGGCTATTTAGTTCAGTTTTTGCATATTAGATATTTTCTGGAATTGCATTTTTATCTACAGCAGATTGATGTTTTTATTCATAAGTCCAAAAATACAAAAAAAGTCATTATGGGTATTGTCTAAATCTATGTGTTTGTAAGGGGCGACTCATTTCTCCAAGTTGCAGATTTTTTGGTGAAGCTTTGAATTTTTAATGTGAAATCGCCCTTCTTGCTGGGCCGTACTTTCCAGATTTGCCTTGGAATTCGTGCATTAAATACATAGTCTTTTGTTCAGCTTTCAGTGTCCTATCTTGGTCGCCATCTTATTAGGGTCATATTGCATCTCGTCGGGTGAAATTTGATTAAGTTTGGAGCAAATTGTGAATGAATTTGTGAGTTTCGGGGCTGCTGTTCGTGCACGTGGAAAACAGGACTGTCACAAATCAAATTGTCAGGTTGGCTCTAATCATTGAGTTTTTGATCTAAGCTTATTCATTCAGTGAAGGAAACTCCATATAAATTATTGTAACTCTATTTATCTAGTGATTTACATTGATAGCAAGGTTTTATCTTTCATATTGTAAGCTGGCAGTAGTACTGACAGCAGTTGTTGTTCTTGCTTATCATGATTTGTAATGCTCAATTCTACATTCAGTAATTGCAATTGTATTTCCTTTATCTCCGCCCTATGGTAGCTACTTTCCCACTCCGGGTTAGAAAGCACATTCTGGGTGTCAAGTACTTTCAGCCATCTAGCTTATTTCCTTTCAAGCATTGTAATTCTTAGCACTCCGCCATATGGTCACCTCAATTCCCTACTGGATTGGGTAACACATACTTGGTGTTGAGTTTCTTTCAGTACTAGTAGCGTAGAAGATCCTCTGACCATATGCTCGCCATCATCGGCGCCATTCTTGGTTAGGGTTCCTTCCAGTTCTGTTATTGCTTTCAGATCCTCTGACCAATGCTCACACCTTGCCCACATCAGAATCCTGGTGTACATTCTGGTTAGAGTTGCTTCAGCATCGTTTTTGGTTTAGCTGCTAACCTTAACGGGTGCATTGGTTTGTAACTTGCATTTGAAAAAGTTGAAAATTGCATTTGAAAAAGTTGAAAAAATTTGGCTCGGAATATTTCAATGTCACGGTTGAACACCGTGAGGAAACGTGTACTTGGAACATGGAAAGACCTAGACTCCGAAAGGAAACCACTGCAAAGAAACTTTTAGGAAGGCAAGGTGGAGTGCAAGAGGAATCAATGGTCATGTGACCTAAAGTTCCAAGTCTGCAATAGGTCCTACTGTCCATAAGGAACAAAAAGGTGAAGATCAAGAGGGGAACGAAGGGTAGAGGGAAAAGGAAAACTGGAAACCAAACATCCCATCAAGGCACATAGTTTGAGAGGGAACTAGAAGCACTTGGCAGGGTTCAAGGAGAAATATGGAAATGGGAACCTGGGAGAACCATGGAGCTATGGATAAGTTCCAAAGCCCCATATGTCAATGATATCATCAACATCAAGAATCTACCAAGGGCTCCCTTAGCATTTTTTGATTTGTCAAAGCTTTGTTGCCACATTAGAACTCCTTGAAGAAAGCTTCATACAATTGTTTCAACTTTCAGAATGTTGTCGAGAACTAAAAGCTTGTTGAGAACCTAAAGTAGTTCCAAAACCAACCCAAAACTTTGCAACATATCAAACACTAAGTTCCTATCAAGACATAGACTCTTGTCAAGAACCTAGCACCTATCGAGAATTTGGGGCAATTCCGAAACTATGGCAAATCCCCATTGCTTAATGTATTGCCTTTGCCTTTGTTTGTCAGAGAAAACCTAGAGGTCAAACCAATTTTGGAAACCTACGGAGGTCCTCAATCCATCCAAAGCGCCTTTCAGTTCTTTTCAAAAGTTCCAAAAAAGATGTTGGGCTCCAACAAGGTTAGGAAAACCTTGTCGAGACCCAACGCAAGTTTTAAAACCTCATCAACTCACTAACCCCTTTAACACTTAGCCATTTTTTTCTTCTTTTGATTGTTGGCTCTCAAACCTATTTTGACAACCTAGGGTGGTTCCAAGAACCACCCCCAACCCCTACCAAAACTAACTTTTCTTCACTTCCCTTTGCTATCTTTTAAAGTTATAAAAGGCCCATCGGGCTCTAACAAAATTAGGAAAACCTTGTCGAAAGTCGACGCAAGTTTCATAACCTTGTCATCGTGCCAAAAACTTGCAAACTAAGATGAAACAAAGGGTTTTAAATCATGGACAAAATGTTGACACACAAAGGCATTCGCCCAACATAACAACATAAGCCATAGCCAAACACAAGAGGTAAGAACAAACTGAAACAACTTGTGGAGTAGAACAAAGCAAAGAGACACAACAAATCGGGGTGCCAAATCACTTATTGATCAATATAGCCTATTTACATATATCTCTCATATGGCGCCCAAGTACAAGAAGCAAATGATGGATTGGTATGACTACCATTCAAGCATTTGGAAAGAGTGACGCCTAACACAATACATTGTTGCTGCTTACATGGGCTTTAGAGAGTTCGTGATGATGGCATGCACATTAATGTGTGTAGGGCTGAGTGGTGATCAAAATTGTTAGTGCTAACCCATGCAACAATGAAGTGATACATTAAAGCAGCATTGAGAAGGCTAAGGGGGGGTCGCACGCAAATGTTTATATCCCAACTTGATTCTACAATCATGGAACATTGTCTAAAAAGGCTAGGGAATAAGGAAGTACCTTTAGAAGTGAAATAACCAACCAAAATCTATCCAGCAATGATGATGAAGGTGGACAAGAGACACGTGACCTTGATCTATAAGCTCAAGCCACATAAAAAGCACAAGGTAGCAACCAATACACAACCACATAGTTCATAGAATAAGGCTGCACAAGAAAAATCGAAACAAATACCAATTTTGATTGAAGAAACATGAGAAAAGGAAAAGACTAAAGAATAAAGAGGAGGCGAGAGGAAGCTAGAGTCATTGCATGGAAGGGCAAAGGTAAGATGCCTTAAGAGGAGCTGATGATTGAAGAGTAGAACAAAGAAGTAGATAACCTACACTAGCAAAAGAAAAGAAGTGTAAGCCAAATTACTAGAATAAAATCACTAGGTTATATTGAACTTATGCTGATTTATACTAATTTATGCTAAACTTATGCTGATTTACAGCAATTTATGTTGCATTTATGCTAATTTTTTTGTATTTAAAAATTAAAAGGTTGTACTTTGTACTTGTAGGTTAGATACAATGACAGATAGAGAACCCTTGACATAAGATCAGGGTCCCACTTTGCATCAATTTCGGGCTTAGCCCAACCAATGTTAGTTACATGAACTCAATCCCCAAGAGCTAGATACCCCACTTGGAAATATGTCCTACAAGGACCAACACCTGTAACAATCATTTGCATAAGATGCCAAAACCTACATCATGGAGTCATAAATTGCCTCAAATAACATCTTTAAGGCATTACTCATCATGATGCCAAGCCCTATGACAAGACCACAAAAGAGATAAAACTAGAGATGAATGCACACCATGCATTGATGGAAGAGAAAAAACAACAAAGGGAGAAGACAAGAGCAGCCATAGCAACATCCATAACTACTGCTCATGGTCCTCTATTGCAAGTAGAAATAGATGAAGATACAACATTTGAAGGCATAGTGGGCTTCGTTCGTGATCCACAAATATGAAGCACATCGACATCCACTTCATCTACTTTGAGTAGAGCGCCTACACAAACACCACATAACTTTTTTATACCAAAAACGTACATAAAGCACAATTGTCATTGGAAGGTACAGGGTGGAACAAGGAGATGCACTGAGAAGCAAATAAGGCATGTGCCAATTTTTGGTACTTCAACAACCTTCCCTTCAATGTGGTGAACAAACCTTTCTGGGAGAATTTGGTAACTCCATTGACAGTTGTAGGAAAAGGCTACAAGGCACCTTCTCAAAAAGACTTAAGTGGGAAGTTGCAAATGGATGCAACTAAAGAGGCAAAGTTAGTTGTTGAAGAACAAAAGAAGTAATGGTGAAAGTATGGCTGCACTATTCTTTTAGATGGGTGGATGGAAGGAAAGAACTGCACCCTTATCAACTTTTTGGTAGCTTCTAATGGTGAGATAATTCTTTTGAAGTTAATTAATACCTCTGACAAAGTAAAAATTGCAAAAACTTAGAGTCTAATGATGGAGGAAGTTGCCTTAGAGGTGGTCATAGATGATGTAGTGCAAATTATAATAACAATGCAGAAGCGTATGTGGCGGTTGGAAGATTGCTCCAAGAGGCATCTGTCACTCTTTTGGACCCCTTGCACAGAACATTGCTTTGACCTTCTTTTGGAGGACACAAGCAAAATTGATTGGGTGAGACCAATTGTAGAAGATACAAGAAGCATTACAAAATTTGTTTATAATCACCCTTGGGTTTTTAGTTTGATGAGAGATCACAAAAAAGGGAAAGCATTGGTGCAATCAGATGTCACAAGATTTGCAACAATCTTCCTAACATTGCAAAGCATCATTGGTTTGTTGACTTCTTTGAAACAAATGTTTGTGACTCGAGCATGGCTAGACTCATCATATTCAAAAAATCCTAAAGTGGATTGCAAGTACAATCTTTGATAATCTCTTTGCACAAAGAGCTACAAAGATCATCAAGGTAACCTCAAAACTTTAATTTAAAATTCAAATTGAATATTTTATTTTTTAATTTTAAAAGTATTACTTTCATTATAAATTTGTAACTTTAATTTGCTTGTATTTGTAGGTATTGGAGCCCTCAGTTAGAGTTTTGCCTTGGTATATGGAGATCAAAACCCAATGGGATACACTTATAAGGCCATGGATAGGACCAAAGAGTCCATCTAAAACTATTACAAGGAGGGTAGACATAAATTTGATCCCATTTGGGAGCTCATTGATTAGGGGTGGAACAATCAACTCCACCAACACATTCATGCAGCGGGCTACTTCCTCAACTCCAGTCTTTTCTATTCGAATAGCTTCGCAAACCCTAATGAACAATTTGTGGAGTGCCTCACAAAATGAATTGGGAGGATGACACCCAAGCTTGAGGTGAGAGACCTCATTGTTTAAGAATTGCAAAATTACAGGACTAGTAGGGGTATGCTCTTTTCTTCGGCACTAACTATTTGAAGAAGAACCACTCAGTCACCAAGTAACAAAAATTGAGGTCTTTACATCACATATATCTTACAAGTTACAAATTTCAAATTTACAACCATTAATTAAATATGGTTTGCTTACTAAATCTTGAATATCTCATTTTGTAGGTTCTTGGTGGGCAAATTGGGATGCAAATACCCCAAATATTCAAAGATTATCCCTCTCCTTTTTGTGTCAGCCTTGTAGTGCATCTTATTGTGAGCACAAATGGAGTTTGTTTTAGACCTAAGTTATTGATTCAGGTCTAGGTTTAGGTTCAAATTCAAGGGCTCGGTTCGCGAATTCGATCAAAAAAATTTGGGGTTGGATTTTTTGATACAAAAACATATAAAAATTGAAAATATATACATATTTGCAGTAGTAATTAAGTTCAAAATACACCACCATATTAATAGTCAAATATTAGTCAAACTTGAATGTCATGATATAGATTGAGGTTAAAATATAATAATGTCAAGTGTCAACAATCAGCCATCACTGATCAAATACCATATGGGTCATCAAAAATATCGTCATCACCATCCATATTAGATGATGCATGGAGTGGTAAATTAAAAAATCAAAAATCACAAATAGTGCCACTGACACTAGCACTCTCATGCTCACTAGTTGGCTCACAATCATCGTCAACATCAAGTGCAGCAAAGTGGGAAGTGGAAGCATCCAAGTTAATACACTTTGGCTCGATATCCACTTCCTTGTGTCCCCTTCTTTGTAGCCACTTTGTTTGTGTGTAAGGAGCCGCAAGTTTGAATGCACATACATCAAGTCCTCTATCTTTTTTGATTGCAATCTATTGCACTTTATTGAGTGAATGAAGGAGTATGTGCTCCAATTCCTCTCAAATGAAGATAAACTAGCAACCTATTAAGACCAAATTAGAGAGTTAAGAGTTATAAAATTTAAAAATTTTAATTAAAAAATTAAAATATAAATAATCTTAAGAGATAAAAGATTTTTTTATAAAACTTACTTGCGATAAAATTTTGATCGCAAGAGGTTGTAGGTACATGTATGATTGGCCATGGAAGTACCACCAACTATAAGCATCAACCATATACTTGCCCCAAAGAGCATCAAGACCACAGCCATTGGAGCATGCAAAACCCAAAAACTCAACCCTCATTGCATCCCGTCTATCATGATCAGTAAAGAGTTTGCGAAGTGTTGCCTTGTACCCTTGAGCAACTTCAGCATCTCTATATGGGGCAACTCTTGTTATCACAGAAAGGAGTTGAGCACTATAATATTTGGGACTCAATGCAAAGGCAAGAAGATGCAACGGAGAAGTCATTTTGTTCCATCTCTCTACAATGATTTTGTGTATTCTTTGAAGAACTTATCTTCAAGATCTTGCTCTTTTGCATTTATGATGACTTTCATCTTCTTGATTATTGAGTTGATGGCATCATATAGCTCACCCAAACAAGGCATATCCATGCCAATATAACAGATCATGCTCAATATGGGCACAGTGAAACTGAAGAGATACTAAACACAATCCCACCAAATGTCATCTAGGATCATTTGCTTAACCTTTGTTGCCCTTGTAGTGCTTGATTTCCTCCATGTGAACCAATTTGGGCTGATGACCATGTTAGAAAGTGTCTCATGAACTTCACAAGTCGTCTCAACACAATTGTGTTGGAGGCAAACAAGTCTCAACAACCTATTTGAAAATCAAAACAAAAAAAATTAAATGTACAAAAACTAGAATTAAAATAAAATTAAAAAGTTTACTAAAGTGAAACATGTTTATTATTTAACTTACCTTCAACAACTCCAATTTCAAGAAGCTTCTAAATATGCCTTGTGACATATGGTGGCTGGTGACGAACATTTGGATCTCTTTAGCCTTAGCATACACCTATTTGATCCAATCAATTTTGGTGCCAATTTTTTGTAGCATCAGGTTGAAGGAGTGGACAACACAAGGTTTCCATGAATAATGTTGCTCAACCAATAACCCAGCAGCCCTACAATTTTTGGAATTGTCTGTTATAACTTGCACAATATTTTGAGGGCCCACTTCATCAATGGCTTGACAAAGAATGTTAGCAATAAATGCACCATCCTTCACCTCTCCTTCACAATCCATTGCTCTCAAAAACATTGCCCCTTTAGGGGACACTACAATAACATTGATCAATGGACGATTTTTTGCATCTTTCCATCCATCAGAGATGATGGACACCCCTATTACGACCCACAAATCCCTTATGGGCTTCAAGGAGTCTTCTACAAATTTCACCTCTTTATCCAATAAGGTGTTACGCACCTTTTCAAAACTCAAGCCCTCATACCCTTTTGGAGCCTCATTAATTGATTTCATCATTTTTTTGCCAATATAGTGAGTGAACAGCATTGAATGCCAATTCATTTGCATAGACACATCTTGCTATGTCTTGATCGGCAATCTCTCTAGCCTCATTTTGAGGTTCCATTTCCAATGGTCCCTTTGATCTCTTATGTGTAGAGGCCATAGGTTGTTCTTCAAGTATGGACATAAATGGATGGTTTTCTGTAGGTTGAAAATGAGAAGGCAGTGGAGGGGGCTTCATCCCTCAAGATCCTTTCCTTAATAAAGGATGATTTGATTTACAACCTACTACTTGGTCTAGTTTTTCTTGCTCTTCAATATATGCCAAGACTTGTACTTCTGGAATGCCATTACCATCTTCACTTGGACAAAATTTGATGCCTTGTCCAAGGATCTTGCACAAATGGCCTTTCACTTGATTGTATGAGCTCAAATATCTAACTTTACAATGACCACAAATCTAAGCATAACCTCAACCACCTAGAATTTGTTGTACCATTTCAATATATTTCCAAAGGGGAGAGTTTGGGATTTTTGGAAGCGGGATTGGCTTATAGAACTAGAAATGATTGCCATTGTAATACCTAAGACAACAAGTTCAATAAACAACACATTCGAAGAACTAAAACAAATGAAATTTGAAAACAAAAATGTATAAAATAATAAATACAACTTAATTGTTAATTCATTTTAAAAAAATAAGCATGTGTTATAGATACCTAGAAGAATGAAAAAAAACCAAAAACTTCAAAACAAAACAAGAGAGCTCATTTTTGTAAAAAAATGTATAAAAAGTAAACAAAAAAATAAAAAAACCTACCTTTTTTGAAGAAATCTTTCTCTACAATCTCCTTGACACAAACGAACACTTGCGAATGTGCAAGAATAGCACAACCAGCTTGGAGCATTCAATGATCAATCTTCAACTCTATTCGTGCAATGGCAAGCAAGAAAATAAGTTCAGCAATGGAGGAAAATATTTTTGTTTTTCATTCACAATATGAAAAATGAGTTTGCTTTTTCCTTTAGGATGTTTTGTATGTCACATTTTAGGGTTAGGGGGGTGAATGGCACTTTTTAGAGTAAAAAAAATTAAAATAAGCCAAAATTTACCGACTTCAAGCATGATGGGCCCAAATTTTGCCCGAGTTCGTCCGAGTCAAACCCATAAGCTATGGCCCGAACCCTGTCAAAACCCACAAGGGACCACACCTGGACCCCAAACCCAAGTCAAACAAACCAGGACTCGGGGTCTTCTTCATATGAACCAGTAACTTAGTTTTAGACCATTCACACAAAGAAGCAGACTAAATTAACTCAAAAACACCTCACTAACCTTGTCTTTCAATAATACAACCTTTGGCTTCACACAAGGTAGAGGACAAATTAGAGGAGTTTATTGATTTGGGTGATATTGATCCATATAGCAACTGAACAAGGTGGGATGAGAAGCCGCTATGGTCTACTACAAACAAGATTCTTGATTTTGAGAGGCAGGCAATGGAGAATGTGGCTATAGCAAAAGGAGCAATTGGATTGTCATTGGATGGCATTGATGAGGCAAAGGAAGAATTATTGCCATCTAGTAGCAGGATGGAGATCAAGCCAAAGCCACAAGCACAGCCTTCTATGTCGAGCGAGGAGCCGCAACAGAGTGCAAAGATTAGAATCTCTACCCAACTTTCACTAGATTATGGAGGAGGAAGATGTAAAATGTTGTAATATGCAGGTCGTGAATTATGATGATGATTTTCAAAGGCAATCATCATAAATTCATAATAGTTGTCAGCTACCTATCGTATCAAGATTTTGCATGATGATGTGATTTTGTACTCAATTTGTATTCAAATTAACCAAACTTAATAGAAAACACTTTTGTAGGCATTTATGGACTCATTGGATATATTTTGTAATTGAATTTTTCAAAAAAAAATGTGTTTTTAAAGAAATTTAAGCAATTTTTAAAGTTAAATATTTTTTGCCAAGTATTTCCCAAGTTTTTGCTTAGTCATAAATTTTGGGTCTGCCACGTTTTAGCCGAGTCAGAGTTTGCCAACTATGCCTTAGCTTATTTTCAATTTCCCATAGGTTAATGGGTTGGTTTAGGGAAATTTTTAATAAATAATAATTAAGTTGGTCTTAATATTATTTTTTGCGTCCATTGAAAAAAGCAACTTTATTATTATTTTCCAGGCTGCCTAAATACGGCATAATAAAGCCTTATGTAACTCTTAGTATATTATTATTTTGCAGTAGAATGACAAAAGTAAATTAAATTAGATTTTTGGAAGGGAAAAATGGATTTTTTTATTTTAGTTTCCCTAGGAGTCTATAAAAAGGGAGTGAGGGCTAATTTGCACTTTCCACCATTTTATCTAAAAACTCATTATTTCTAAAAATAGAGCCTTTGTGTTCATTTCTTTTCCCAAGGACAAAAACCCTATTGGCAAATGGAGTTGAGAGAATGAAAACCCTTCATTCTAAAGGAATAATTATATATGAGGATTACCATTGAGCTAATATTGCATTGTACTTTAAAATTTCAATTGGTGTGAAGAATTCAATTTGTTTGTGCAGTGTGGAATATTTAAAAAGTACAAAATATATTTTGTGCGTTTCCACTTAAATTATTATATGAAGATATTTAAGATTTTTTTATTTTTTAAGTTTGCTATAGTAATCTGTATGGCTACTACAGTAATCCGTATAGCCACTACTGCAATTCATACCACTACAGTGCTACGTTATAGTGTTTCATAAGGTTGTAAATCCAAGTTTTAGACTTGTTGTGAAAGAAATTAGCTTATTAAGTTGGTTGTAAATGAATCAATCCTTGTATGCTATTATTTCCAGCCATTAGCCAGTCGTACCTATCCAAGACAAACTGTACCAACTGGAAGGAAGTTTGAAATAGGATTTTAAAGAGCTACACATTCATTCTAAGTTGTGTGCAGCCATTTTTCAAGTCATTGCAGCATTTCCGAGCAATTATGGTTTGAATTTCCAAGTGCAACAGGCCATACAAACCTCAAGGTACTGAATATCACTCATTTCAGGACCGTTCTGACAATATCAATCGCTACAAGTATTTATGTGCATTCATTTTTCAGAATTCAAAATGGTTAATTTCTTGAACTTGCTTAAAATTAATCAATAACCAACGGTACTCACTCATGAAATTTACATTCCATCATTTATTATCAAATTGCCTAACCCACTGGCTGTTTGATTATTAACTTTAAAAGATTTTTGGAAACTAAATCTGATTTTTGTGAGCAGAGTCAGTATCAGGCAATATTGTTAAAATCTGGAAGGTCTTTCACTAGATTTATTTAATTTCTTGCACTTGCAATGTAACAACGATTGGATGGCGTAGCCGTCAAGAGTTGCACCTTCATAATCTCCTAATTTGGCATCAATCAAGTCTGCTTGTTATCTACCAATATGTCATTGATCAAACCTATTGATTAAATCTACTTGTTATCTGTCAATTTGGCATTGATCAGATATGGTTGTAATCTACCAATGGCATTAATCATATTTGTATACCTATTTGCCAATTCGGTGTTGACTATAAACTGGACAGGTTACCCGCCAGTGAGTTTGAAATTAATCGCTTATTGTGCACATCCCAATATCTATATGCTCTCACCCCATCAAAAAGAGCTTGGAATTATGTTGATTTTTCAAATTTGCTGAAATTCAGCTAACATTCTTGCCAGGGACATTACACTGGATCATGATATAAATATCATAATTAAACCCCTTAATCTAATATGTTAGTACATATAAAATCCTACCATTAGATCGAAAGAGACTATATCAATTTGTGACATATATAGCCAAAATAAGGAAGGTGGACAAGGACAAGCTTCCACACCAAGAAATGAATGAAACTCAAGAAAAGGATAATGGGAAATTAAAGAGATTTTCTGACAAACAAATGCCCTAATACTGGGTACAAAATAAGATAATAACGAAGCTGTGGAAATGAACAAGTAAAAAATTGAGATTTTTATGAAGTTAACCCTTTTGAGCTCCACAATAGCTCTCGGACCATATAGACATTGATTTCAATTAAATTGTATAGCTAGTATTATTTTATTAACATATATTTTGGTGGGGCAGGGGGGATCGTGGAGGTGGAAGGACCTCAAATGTAAAGAAAAGCATAAAAAACAACTTATCTTACTGTTTTCAGCGGCCTTCAATGTCAGTATGGGTTTTCAAGACAATATGTCTCATCTGTTCTTGGGCAACTCTCCTCGTAAACTTCTTCCATTGGCATTGAAATGACGTGATTCGTAAGTACTTGAAGCTTCTTTCTTTGTCTTTCTGTCTTATGGATTTATAGGTGGTATTTCGCTTCTCCTTATGGCATTTTATACTTTTCAGTTCTTCGATTCCATGAGCCATCTTTGGCATATCATAGAAATTAAAGCTATTTCATATTTATTTAAACTTAATATTTCATCGCCTGTTAACAAGATAAAAATGAAAACATGTTGAATGCCAGAGAGGGGTATTAGAAGCAGTACAATGTCAGAGAAGAAATTTCATTATTTAATATTTTTGATATTTTAATATAGAAGTATAGAACTAGTCATCTTAAAAAAAAAAAAACGTTCCAGGAAAAAATAATGTTACGCATGAGAAACAATGATAAACAACAGAGTTTGAGGGACCTTATCCGCAATGTTTGGCTGATCAGTGGTCTTTGTGGCCTGCATTTGTACATATTGAATTTCACTTCCACCAGCTTTGATGAAATCTTCTTCTTCAAGCTTGATGTTAGTGTGAGCGGGCGTGACAACCGCCCTGGCCTTTACTGTGGCTGAGCAAAGCTTTCTGTTGGAGGAAGGCCACCCACATGTAATGGAAGACGAATGACACTTCCCCCTCCCAATGCAAACGGAGATGCCATCGCCATCTCTCACACCGATGCCCTTGCACTTGCTCTGCACAAAACCATCCAACGCCATTTGTCCGCCTCCTTCCGCTGAAAACACAGCTCATTAGAATGATTATGCTGCTTCTTTAAAATGAACGTTTCAAAGTTGAAAACTTCAACACAGTACGGTACACTCTATCCTTAACTTAATATACATTTAGTGTCCGATTCAAGGAAAAAATGAATTATAAAACTTAATCCATATTACTGCTTGGCCTTGTGGACGTGATTAAAAGCATTCATTCACGCCTATGCAAACATTGTATGAAGAAAATTCATTGCTATCATCCAATATAGATACTGTATTATAACAGAATTCACTTACGGATGTGGATTAGCAATATTATCAATCTTCATTCCAAAAGAGCTTGGAGTGCATACATACCGTATCAAAGTTATTTTAGGTTCTCACAAAATTCTATAGCTGAGGATTAATAGAATTTATATTAATATTGTATATTAATTTTAATTTATTTATATGGATTAAAATTTATTTAATAAAAATATATTATGATTGAGTTCATTTTTCATTAAGAATAATTTAAATATATTATATTAATAGAAATTTTAATATTGTGGTTGTGTTCATTTTTCATTATAAATTAAATTTGAAAATATGTTATTTTATTTCAAATATGATCAACTAAACATACAAGAAAATTTTTAATTTTGTTTTTAATAAGTATTTCGTTTTTATAAATATACATTAATTTTTAGATTATTTATTGATACAATTATAATTTTTAGATTTTTTTTCTTTCACAATCATGATACTATTTATTCCAATTCTTTGAAATCTTATATTATTTCATCATAAGTAATATCAATCATTTGAGAATCAAGTCTCTTAGAGTATCTCAAGTTTGAAAATTAATTATGTTATTTATTTATCCTTTAAACCCTTCTTCTTTGGTTTTTATGTCTCCCTAAGCATCTCTTGTTGCTCTATATTAAGCTATTACTACAATCTTTCTAGCATTTTCTCTCATCCTAATGATGAGTCACATGGTATGATTTGAAAGATTGATGAAATCAAAACACCTTTTTTCCAAAATCTCTACATTTATATCCAATAGACAATGAAAACCTCATGTGCATTGTCTAGTAAACAAATAAAAACTATTCATTCCCATTATTCATATAAAAAAATAACCAATCATGTAATGACATGCGAGGTGTAAAATTGACTTGATGTGCATGTTTTTCACTAACCTTTTTGCGGTATTTTAAGACAACCCAAAAAATATATATTTGATACGACACCATCTTTTTATTGGGGTATCCTAAGTAGTTCTAACACATAATTTGGTTCAACTGGCACACTCACTAGCCCTAAACTCAATCTTACATTCAAAAGTTACCTATGCTTAGAATAGTCCTAGTTCTAATATGAGTGTTTCCTCCACATAATCTAGGGTTGCACTTATGACCTTAACCCAACTTAGCTTATAGTTACCATTACATATCAATCATATGCCATAATTTTCAAATTATGTGCACATGATAGTCATTCATCCTTTGTCATGCATTACAACACGTATAATAACTAAAACCTCTACCACATCTCTATACTTGCATCTCCATCCTATCTACATCAACTCTTGAATCAAAAAAAGTCAACACCCTAATTCTTACATTCAATCTACTACTTAAACATCTAGTGTATTTCATTTATTAGATCAAGTCTCAAGCACGCATCATCAATTTATTGTATCATTTTTTGTTACTTACACAAATATTGTGTATGTTGCTTGGTCTATCTTCCAAGTTTACATTACAGAATTATTGAAGTCAAGGGATCGTGATCAGTTGCAAGGGGGAAGTTAGTACTCTCCAAGGTGATCCTTATCACCATCAAGATTTCTATTTATAGATACAAACACAATAAAACATTTTTTTGCAAGTACTAGAATTTTAAGGATTTAGAGATTAGGACTACATAAAAGTTTTGAGGCTACAAATTTAGGTCAAGGCCACACTTAGGATACTTAGACCTATGGCCTTGATCCATATTTTCCACATAGATCATTATTTCACAAATCACAATCATTGAAGTTGTATATTTCTAGATTCAATATCATATTTTGAGTCTATTGTACCCATACAAAAAAATTGTAAAGTGTTGTTTTCTATTCTACTTAAGCATTTCATCCTCTAAAAGAGCCATTGTGGAATACTTGTATCCCATGTTCTTGTATGTTATCTTTTTAGGTTTTAATTAATATCAAATGTTACATAGCTAATGAAAGGAACTTTCCAACGCATCAAACAAAGTAGAAATTAGACCTTGGGTGTGAGAGATATTCAAAATTTAGTAGCTAAGGCATGAAGCACCAAAAGGGAAACAAAGATGAGTTTACCAAGTGTTGAGTGGTAGTAAGTGCTTAGAATCAATCCTCATCAATTATAACTAGTTTTTTAAGAGTTGAATATGATAAAAGATCCAGGTTCAAGTAGTGGTTTTCCAATTTAAGGTGCAAACTCTCTCTTGGAGTGCTCTTAGGCCCCTTCTAATGTGTTGAGTGGCTAAAAGGCTCAAGAAATGTGCTTATGAAGTGTTTGCTAGAAGCTTGTGGGGTAAGTGGGTAGAAGAGTGTTCCAAATAATTAGCTACCAATTTTTCAATTGTAGAGAACCCCTATAAGTTATCCTAAGCCATTGTTATTAGTTTTAGTGGCATGAGTTTCTAATGAAATGAAATATTAAATGATTTCCCACTTAATTCTACAAGCAGAGGGTTACAAGTTCTGTGATCTAACTAAATTTTGCTACAATTTCAACACATAAACAACATTGAAAGTAAGAACAAGAAGAGAAGAGAACAAAAAAGAATAATGGAAGCAACCATGAAAGAGAGTGAAACTAATATACCTTGGGAAAAACCTTGTAAGAGAAAAATACAACTCCCAAAACACCAAAACAAATATATTATCAACAACTATAAGTTATAATACAGCATCAAGATTTGAGCTATAGAGGAAATTGACACTTTTAACTTGGATGAATTATAACAACATAACCTTGCATAAATCTAGATACAATGTCACCATTTCAATTCTATATATATGCCAAGAGACCTAATAAACCAAGAATGTTTTATGAAACCACAAGACAAAGTCTAGTCTAAGTGGTCCATATTCAACCCATGTGCCCCACCTCAAAGTGTAAGTCTACCATAAATAAACAAAAGTAACTCCTGATTGATTGATTTGACACCCAAGACCAAGTGGGGTCAAAGTAACTCTCAATTGCTCCATACAAGGGTACTTATTAACACTTAGACACCTCTTATGCACACTATAAATAATTATTCAAAGATGTTATTCATATTCCACATAATAGCCATGTCTACTCAATAAAATCGCCATGAGACAAATGCCTCATGGAAAAGATTGCTAACTATGGGATCTCAAGATTCTACTTAGGTGGGGTGCCCTTTTCAATGTGGGTACATTGTTTACTATATTATAAACAGTAAATAATTATTATTATACCTAGGAGTTGTAAAGTGTACAAGACCTAGTCCTCTAGTCCTACCAATATTCCACTTGTTGTATACATTACAAGAATCATAATGGGTTCTCAACATAGTGAACTAAATGTTAGTGGTTGATCCCTATAGCCATCACACACCATCTAAAATTATTTGTGCTCATGGCTTCATCTACGAAGATCTTTAACATTCATTGGTGTATTCTCCTTCTCAACCATAGCCTCTTATTCTCCATGATTTCATGAACAAAATGATACTATACATTAATGTTTTTCATCTACACATGGAAGGTTGCATTTTTTGACAAACTATTGACACTCTAACTATTATACTAGATCACCATTATATCATACTTCAACCTAATGTCTGAACACAACCTCTAAATCTGTATGACTTCCTTATAGGCATCAATAGCTACCATCTATCATGCCTCTATAGTCAAAAGAGCAACCACAACCTATTGTTTGTTATTCCAACTAATTGAACCACTAAACAAGGTAAACAAATACCCACTAGTGGACCTCTTTCTATCCATTACACCAACCCAATCAAATATATGTGAATCCCTATATATCCATTGTCTTGTTCAAAGTATGTCCTCCCTAGTAATACACATAGCACTATAAAGTTTTTTTGAGATACTTAAAGACTCTTCATTATAGTCTAATTCTCTTTGCCCAATTTCAACATATACCTACTAAGGACTGTCATTGCAAGAGAAATGCCTTATCTAGTTAAAATCATAGCATACATAAGACTACCAACTATACTTATATTGAGGGCATGACTCATGTCCTCTATCTTATTTGTTGTCAAAATACTTGACTATTTTAAAACTTCTATTCCCATAAGAAGAACACTCAATGATTCTCCATCTTGCAAACCGGATCACTTCAACACTAAGTTAAATACTTCCTCTAGTTGATCTATAGTTTTTTTTTATTCTATCCCTTTTAGTTTTCATTTTTAAGATAAACTTAGCTACCCAAGTTCTTCATATTAGATAGAGAGATGAGATATGAGAGCCCTAATCATATCCTTATTGTTATTAAAAAATAATAAAGTGAAATAATAGTAAATGATCATCAACATATTTGAAATAAACATAATGATCAAACTTGACTCTAATAAAATTCCAACTAATAACATATGAATCAAACTTTTAATACAAGGATAACTTTTATACCATACAATGATATCATGAAAATTATGTCTTACACTACATTACAAATGCTTTGATCATACCAAATAGATCTCCTCCTTCAAATCGACATATAGAAAATTTTCCATTAAATATAAATGTTCAACCTTGAGAACAAACATAACAACAATAGATAAAAAAATTGAAAGATGTAAGCTTCGCAATAAGAAAGAATATCTCAAAAAAATGCATTCCCTCAACCTAGAAATTAACCCTTGGTCATTAAACTTGCCTTGACTTTTCAAACTCATTGTTTGAACTAAACTCTTCATAGTTCTAAACCCATTTATATTACAAGACAAAGAAAAAAATAATTAATCTAAAAAATAGGTGGGATATACCTATCAAGTTTCACTCTCTATCAAGAGGACCTTCTCTAAAGTGTGGTGTGAGATTGTCCCTCTTTCTCTAAATCACTTTGAGAAATCTCCTCATTATGTCCATATTGTATCTCATGTTCAACCTTAGGTGTAGGCTCCTCAATCTTAGGATTTTGCTACATTGACTCAACCCATTCCAATAATCCATCTCTCAATAATCAAGATAAGTTCTACCTCAGGTCCTTAAACACATTTCTATAAACAAGTACACAACTAATCACCTGAGGGTAACAAAAATCCAACTACAACACTACCACATCAAAGATCTTTCCAAAGTAAAATGATTATATTGTACCAAACAATATAAAACTAACTCCAAATCATAACCAAATCTCCCAATAATAAGATTGGTGTAGAGTCTAGGAACAACTACTAATGGCACCATGTGATTTAGATCTTCTTAACAAAAGATCATTTATTTGTAAATGATAGATCCACACATAAGTAAACATATCATACTAAGATTCTCTCTACAAATCTAGGATCTACGAACCAAGGCACAAAAATACATGTGCTCAAAACTAGAAGACTATCACATAAAGCATAGTCAAACCCTCTTGCACAATCATTGTAGAATTCAAGAGCTCCTCATGTTAACAATATTTACATCTTCAAATCATAAGAACACATGTCTAAAACTAACGAATCCACATGAATACCAAAACAACAACTAGAAGTGATATAGAGCTTCCTATGGCACCATGATCAAACATATTCAAAACCTTGAAGATCATCTATCTCTGACTAATAAATGCACAACCAATTACCTCATGCTACATTCAACCAACACCATTAATAGTGTCCTAAATATTTTATTTCTTCTTGTGTGAGCTTCAAAATGTACCTTCTTCTCAATTTTCCAATTCGTTTCCTCTCTACTACCCATGTTGCCAATGTTGAATGATGGCCATAGGCCAACAAAATGAAACATGTAACATAGTCTTTGTGGATGATACTTCTCAATGGCATTCAAATAGTCTACAAAAAATAATAAACATGTTTAGGAAAGACCAACACCTCACCATTATCATTTAAATGGTAAATCTCTCTATTAAGCACATGTGACACCATCAACATCACAAATCCTTTCTCAAGTGTTTCATGCAATATGAAAGTACAAAAGCATGACACTCATGAACTCATGGTATGCACATGTATCCTATAACAAAAGTGGCAACAACAGAACCATAAACTAAAAACTAAAACCAAAGTAAATCATTAAAAACAAAAATCTCAAACACATGCAACTTGGATTTACAAACACATATTTGACCCAAGAATATCTAGATTCAACACAATCATCAATAATAAACCACATAATCGAGGCAACATGTAGATTATTCCTTTGTGGCATAAACAATAGATCTATAACACCCTCAAATCGAAAACACCACAAATCAAAAACATGTAACAATTACAAGTCACAAGCAAGAGATTAATGAACAACCCTCCAACCATGCTTAAAGCATGCATGCAATTCTATAACTATCTCTCATTCAAACAACCCTTGGGAATTACAATCTAAATAGTAATCTTCTACAAATCTATAAAGAAAGTAAATTTTAAACAAAAACCTACAAAATGTACATTCAACAAAAATCTACAAAATAAATGTCTTGCATGTAATAGTAAGCCATGTATGATCACCTACAAATTTGAACCCATTGAAACTTAAAATACATCTAGAAAACCCACAAATATACAGCAAGGAGATTCACATTCTAAATGATAAAATAAAAAAATATTCAACTTGTAGGTCCAACGCACCGTGAATCCACAAAATGCAAGCACATGCATCCAAAATACTAAAGGACTAGGGACTAAACACCCAAATTTCTTTCTCATTTGACCAAGGGCTAAATCCAAGCACCCAAGATAAGTGCTTCAAATAATAGCCAACATTATAATAATAAATAATTTCAAATAACCATAAAATAAGTATCATAATAAGCTTTATAATAAGTACTTCAAATCTCAATCATAAGATTTATTACAATCTTAATCATAATAAGCTTTATAATCCACATAAATGGTATCATTTGAAATTAGTTATGATTAAAATTAATTTATATGTATGAATAAGTTCTATTTATTTAATGTGATGGCTATTCGAGGAGATTATAGGACATGTTTTTTTCAATACAATTTATAATCATTTTAAATTTTAATATAATAAATATTAAAATAAATAAATTTGGAAATCTAAAGAATGCTTGTCAAGCATGATATCAACATATAAAATAATATATCATGAATAACAGAAAATATATATATAAGTGTACTGTAATAAATAGATGCATTATTATAGAGGGAAAAAATACCTTGCTTTTTACTCTTATTTTATACTCACTTTTGCTCATGTTGTAAATGTAATCTTCTAATGTTCATTTTTTCCTATTTTGTGTATAACTTGAAAATATAAAGGAGAAAAGTTCATACATTTCCCCTTCACCCTTTTATTTTATACTTACTTTTGGTCATGTTGTAAACACAATATCTTAATGCTCATTTTGTCTTATTTTATGCCTAAGTTGACCCAAACTTGAAGCCTATTTAGCCATCATCCTATCCTAGTCTCAAATAGTCTAGATCAACTTTCACTGTGTAAGTATTTATATGCTTTAAACTTAACAAGAATATATCTATCCTTTATACAAGACAACCCCTATGACCTCGTCCTCCTAATTCAAACCTCTTTTCATTCTTTCTCGAGCTAACCTTTTTAGTAATTTGATTTGACTAATTTGGTTGTGTGTGAAATACATTGAATTGAGTGCTAAGGATTGGGTATCTAAAGATAAAACCTAAGTCATTAGTAACCATTGAATAGATAGAATCTCATTCACACTATATCACATAAAGACAAAATTGTGAATTAGCACTTGCACGCATACTATTAATTCATTATCTAGACATCATGTATTTATGCTTGGTGTGTATTTAATATTATTTGAATTGGCAAAAAGGATTGAATAGTCATCATTGAAAGTTATTTCCCCTCTACACACTAGTAGTCTCCCTAAGGTGCTTCTTGACACCACCCATCTTTAGATATATGGGCACAAAATTATCAAAGATCAAAAGTGTAGAGATTTAAGCATGCCACAAGGGCATAATCATGCAAGGACTAGAACATGTGTAATGCCTTATCTAGGAGTGAAATACACATAATTTTACATAGACTTGTAATAATTCATACAACATTGATTCGATTTTAGAACTTGGATCATGATAATCTGTCATAGTCCATATCATAAAATCAATTATTGGCTATATAAGGTCAACAAATAGAGCTAAGAACATCCTAAGCCTCTCTTTATTATTTACACTTATTAATCTCAACGAGCTTAATTTAGGTCTAATTTCTTATTAACTATTTAACAATTAATTAGGATCAATATTAGTGTAAGGATTATTTTATTTCCTCACATTTTGGTGAGCCCCAAATGTTTGATCTCCTCTAATGGGCCTTGTACTAGGGTTAGAATTTTTTCTAATTTTTAAAATTTTAATATTAATTTTCTTATTAGATTATCACATTTTTCATAGATTTGAAATACATGTTTTAACTGTCTTTTCTTTGATCAATCATATATTGTTAGATTTGTGAATAACATGAGACATAGGATCAAACAATGAACAAAACACCTTCCACCCAAGAGCTCTGCAAAACAAAGATTTGGTATTCCTCAAAAAGAAAATAATTACATAATGAATAATACAAGAGAGAATGAATGCTTTATAAGAGAAACCCTAACGATAAAGGGATAAGATCATGACAAGTGTCAACATCCTGTGTGATGAGACAAAATTATCTAATATTAGCTCTGTAGTTAACATAAATAAAGCATTGATTCAACTAATAAAGCAATCCTAAGTTTAGCTTGAGTGCATGAGAATTAGAATAATAATTAATTAAAGATTAATTAATTAATTATTCTCTAATACATGATAACTCTAACACCCCCCCCCCTTGAGTGTAACTTAGGGAGTAGCTAAAAGACTCTAAAACCAATGCATAAAAATCAAAGAAAGCATGAATGGGTCTTGGCAACTAGGCTTGATGAGGTACCCGATACAATCAAAGAAATCTCTCAAAAAGCAAAGAAATGGAGAAAACCTCATGGGAAAAACTCCACTCCAAAAAGTGATGAAAGCATGTACGAAAAAACATGAAGGAAGGCCTCATGAAGAATCCCCAAGGACAACTTCCTTCACCCCAAGCATCGATCACAGTTGAAGATAATGAGGTGATGACAAAGTTTTCGTGAAGATGTCTGCAACTTGCTCCTCTACAGGCATGTACTCCAAGGTGAGAAAACCATCCTAAATCAACTACCGTATGAAGTGCATGTGGATCTCTATGTGCTTAGTACATTGATGCTCCAATGGATTGCGAGAAATGTGAATAGCACTCTAGTTGTCACAACAAAGAATAGTGTGACTATTAGGAGGAAAACGAAACTCAGTCAAAGATTGTCAAAGCCACAAAACCTCCTCGCTGGCCAAAACTATTGTACGATACTTAGCCTCTATGGATGATGATGCGATAGAAATTTGATTTTTGCAAGACCATGTAATGGGGACAGAACCAAGGTTGAAAAAAAATCCTGAAGTGGACTTCCTATCATTGACATCACTAGCCCAATCTGAGTTAGTGAAGCCAATAATCTAAGGATCTCCTGATGTATAGTGAATACCATAATGTGAGGTGCCCTGAATATATCTCAAAATTTGTTTGGAAGCTTGCCAATGACTCTCATGTGGATCATGTGAGAATCGAGTGACAAGACCAACTGCAAACAAAAGATCTGGACATGAATGTGTCAGGTACAAAAGACTACCAACTAATTGCCTATATAATGTAGCATCTACTAGAGTAGTACTTGTAAGTGGAAGATAATACAACACCTAACCGAAATGGTGTGGGGGCAGGGTTGCAAGCAAGCATTCCAAATCTCTAAAGTATGTCAAGAGCATACTTTTGCTGAAATATGGAAATCCCATCCGAAGACTAAATAACCTGTAAACCAAGAAAGTAGTGCAAAAGGTTGAGATCTATCATCTCAAACTGCTCCATCAAAGCTCACTGAACATTCTGGATCATGGAGAATAAATTGCTTGTAAGGATCAAATCATCCACGTATATCACAAGGATCAAAAGATCGCCCTCTTGTCTCTGAATGTAAACTGTGGGATTGAAATGACATCTTGTGAAGCTAGAAGAAAGAAAAAAAGTGTCCATCTTCTCATACCAAGCTTGAGGGACCTGTTTGAGACCATATAGTGAATGACGAAGTTTTAAAACCAATGAAGAGTCCTCAGTAAAACCATGTGGCTGCTCCACATAAATATCCTCATGAAGATCACCATGAATGAAGGCACTCTTCACATCCATCTGAAATACTGACCATCCTTGTGCAGTTGCAAGGGAAAGTACAAGGCGAATAGAATTCATCTTCGCAACAAGGGCAAAGGTCTCAGAATAATCAATACCTTCAACCTGAGAGAAACCCTTTGCAACAAGATGAACCTTATACTTATCAATAGAACCATCTACAACATATTTGGTATGGTACACCCACTTGCACCAAACCAACTTTCTTCCCTTAGGTAGAGGAACTAAATCCCAAGTATGATTCTTCATCAGAGAAGAATACTCATTTGCCATAGCACTATCCCACTCAGGAATACCAACTGCCTCTAAAAACATATAAGGATCATTTGAAATGGTATGACTCAAAATACTAACACTCGATGTTTGTGCATGAGTGCGACAAGAGTCTGAAGGATCACCTACCAAAGGTCTAGTTTCATGAATAGTGTTGTGGGCCCACTTGGGTAAAGGCTGAATATCTAGAGGTGGTGGGATAACCGGAGCATCATACTCATCCTCAAGAGATGAGTAATCCTCGAGATATGAGAAAGTAGTAGGAGATGAGGGAGAAATTGGGGAGGGAGAATCCATCAGAGTTAAGCGCTCGTCAAACTGGACATCTCGTCGAAACAAGACCTCTCTAGAATCAAGATCAAGCAACCTGTATGCCTTAACATCCTCACAGCCAAAAAATATATCATCCTCATCCTCAAGAGATGAGTAATCCTCAAGATATAAGGAGTGAGTAGTAGGAGAAGAGGGAGAAGCTGGGGAAGGAGAATCCATTAGAGGAAAGTGCTCATCAAACTAGGCATCTCGTCAAAACAAGACCTCTCTAGAATCAAGATCAAACAACCTGTACGCCTTAACATCCTCACAATAGCCAAAAAATATGAGTGGTCGGCTCTTCCTCTCCATGGCTTTTCGCTGAGCTTCAAGAATGAATGCCCAAGCCTCACTATCGAAAGACTTTGAATGAAGATACATTGGGCTTGATATGCAAGGACCAAGCCTCCTCAGGAGTCATATGTCACAATTCCTTGTGAGGCATATGATTTTGAATATAATTGGCACAATTAACCGCCTCAGCCCAAAACAAAGAATGTATCTTGTGACTAAATCATACAGTTGGCCATCTCCCATAAAGTTTTTTTTTTCGCTCAACAACACCATTTTGCTAAGGGGTGTATGGAATTGTAAGTTGATGCTACAACCATGCTTAGTGCAAAATTCCCTAAAGTCTAATTAACATACTCCCCCCATTATCTATGTGTATCCGTCTGATAGAAAGACCATATTGCTTCTCCACAAATACCTTAAATATCTTGAAAGAATCAAAGGCATCACTCCTGTACTTAAGAAAGTA